>WHYT01012819.1:44075-67927 GCA_009806455.1 Tetrax tetrax | reverse complement strand
AAAAAAAAAAAAAAAGAAATTTTACAAAAGAAAAAAGTGCCCTGAACCACATGCAACCTAACCTCCCCAGCGGCTCATCTGAGTTTAATAACGGAGGAGGGAAATCTCCCAAAAAGCTCTCAGAGAAATTAAAGTAAACAGCGCGCTGACCTCCAACCCCACGCTGCCCCGCCGCTGACTCGGCCCGGCTGCGGCCGCCACCGCTGGCCTGGCATTCCGTGTAATTGTAAACACATTGGGGTAAATATGAGGGGGGGCAGCCAGGGAGTCCTGGGGGAGGCGGTGGCCGGGCGGGAGCTGCTCTCCCCGCAACTGGCAGAACGTGGGGCCGAGCATCGGCTCAGCCGGCGAAGCCGTGGGCGATGCCGTGGACCGATGGCTCCGGGCTGCGTGGCCGTGCCGCATCCCTGGTGCGAGGGGCTTTGCATGGCCGAGGCTTCAGGTCCAACATTCCTGAAGGGAAGAGGAGCCATGGGGACCATAGTGCTGCCTGGCAACTGCAGGGCTGGGGCTGGAAAACCAAAAATAAAGAGTGCTGGCAGGTCCTGCCGAGGGAGGGAGGAGGAGGAGGATGCCATAAAGGGTTTGTCCTCTTGGCCTCACAAAATTTAAACCCAACGCTCCTGTTTTCATAGATCCTGGTCATTTTTGTGGGCTGAGGGACAGAAAAGCAACCCCAGGCTATGTGAGTGCTGTCATTCCTCTCCGGAGAGGGTCCGGCAAAGTCACCGGCTCCGAGGGGGACGGTGGGAGCTGAGCATCGCTGCCAGCCTGGCCCCACCCTGGCCCTGCTCCATCTTCATCCCTGTCCCTATTCCCGTCCCTGTCCCCATCTCCATCCCCATCCCACACAGCACCGCATTGTCCGTTTTTCCTATGGGATTTTCTGGGGAAAACACCACTCAAAGGCAGGGGAAGGGGGCAGAGGGGGTTGGCTCTGGGTGAGCTCCCCTGCCCCACAGCCCCAGCACCCGGGCTGGTCCCCACTGCCTGCCCTCTACCTGTAAAACAGATTACACTTCCGTCAAAATCAGAGGCAGCGACAGATGCGGTGTATTTGGTGAAAAATGCCAGGAATTCACAGCCAGATTGGATTTCAGAGGAGCTGGGAATCCTGCGGAGGCCAGACTGCTTCCATGGGACTGGAGGTCAGAGCCCGCTCCCCAGAACAGCTCCCAGCCCCGAGGATCAGCCCTTGGGACGGCACCGGGGCGAGGAGGAGGAGGAGGAGGAAGAGGAAGGGGCTGCAGGGCCAGGGAGCCCAGCGGAGGGGCGAACCTGCGGCCAGAGGGACAAGCCGTGGGTGACGGGACACTCGCAGCCCCGTCCCCCTGCGGTGGAGAGACCTCCCGTGCCAAACCGGCCGTGCTGGGGGAGAAGCCTCCTTCCTCTTCACTTTCCGAAACTGAAATGGGGCTTTGGCCTGGCCTGGAGACGTGCCCTGCCAAGAGCATCCCGCAGACGTTTCCTCTGGGATTTATCCGCTGCTGCGCTACAGAAGGGGAATATTGATGCTGACTCCACCTCTTCCATCAGACCAGGACCAAAAAATCACCATTTCCTCTTGGCCTGTGAATCACTAATAAACTCCAGACAGAAAGGTCTGATTAGGAAATTGTTTGGGAAATGGAGAGGAAGGGGGAGGGACGGGCGCTCGCCGCCTGGGCCGGTGGCTCTGGGCGGCTTTGCCCCTCGGCGTCACCTCCCTGCGCCGGTCACCTCGGGGTCCCGCGTCTGCTCCAGCCTCCGGCCGCGGCGCGAGCCCAGCCCGGGGGCTGTGCGAGCCTGGCTGCGACCAGAGCTCACCGGCGGGTGGATTTCTCCTTCTGCGAGGGTTTGGGGATGAATACACTTAAGCGTGGATTTTTTCCTTTGATCGCTGTCCATCGGCTGTGCCAAATGAAATCCTTCCATCATCTGCTTTTCGCAAATGCCCAGCGCGTGTTTGGGAGCGGCTGCGCTGCTCCCCTCCCCGAAACCTGAGTGAGCCCCCGCGGCAGGGCTCCCGCTGGGAAGGACGGGTGTCATTCCTTGGGAAGGGCTGCAGGAAGGGCACCCACGCTCTCAGGGCAGCACCATCCTCCTCCGTCCCCCACCACCGCGGTGCAGACCCCGCGGCAGCGGTGGCACTGTCCCCTCCCGCCCCGCTGACGACACGGTCACAGCCCCCGCACCCCACAACTGCTGCACACTTGTCCTGAGCCAGAAGGGCTCCACATTTGGACCTCATAACGCAGAAAACATCGGGATTTGGAAATTTCGGTCTTGGACACAAATCTGATGCATTCCATAAATGCTTTAATTTATCCCTTCGTCACAATATTCGATAAAAGGTTTCGTTTCAGCTGCCCTGCTTTGATTAATAACTGTAACAGATTCTAACCTGAAGGAATCATCTTACATTGCGTTCGTGGAAATTAAATGTTTGATTGCACATAGTCGGAATTTTCTGCTGTGGAAACAGCTCCGCTGAGAACTTTGAACAAGCTCTAATCAAAAAACACTTTGGATTTTTTTTCTTTTTCTCAACTTCCCCTTCACCTATAACAAGTCAAAACATCTGTTAAAATTCAAGCAGAACAAAACTGGCTGCAAAAAAAAAATTAAAATTCTGAGTGCAAAATTAAACGACGGTCCACCTTGCAGCCAGGTGGGACGGCGGCACGCGGGCTCTGCGCGCAGGGTGTCGATCCGGCCAGCGCAGCCTGCGAGGAGCACGGAGCTTCCCAGCGCCCTGTCCCGGCACCGGGTGATGTCCCAGCGCCCTGTCCCAGCACGGGATGCCATTGCCGGGGACCACGGGCACTGGTACGGCATGGTGCGTCACTCCAGGTGTGCTGGTGCTGGCTGCGTTCCCCCTGGCAGCAAAAGACAGAAAAAGACATTTTTGAACAGAAAAAGACATTTTCCTTGTGCTTGAAATCCTCTGTTTTTTAATTAAAGTAGAAACAGCGGAATTCCAGGACTGGGCTGATTCTCCTTCCTCCTTCTCCCTTTTCCATGGCAGGGCTGAGGGGTTGAAATTTCCCTAAGCCACAGGAGGAGGCAGAAGGATGAAAAGCAAACTGGAAAACCAAAATCTTGTGGGCATTTGGGAACGGGAGCACTTTTCCGCAGGGATGGCGTGAGCAGGCGGTGGCAGCTGCTGCTGTTCGGCGCTAATCCTGGCCGTGGCCGGGCTCTGCCGTGCCGCAGGTGCCCCCGTGCCGGACGGGGAGCGGTGGCACGTTTTTGAGGTCAGAAAGCGGATTTTTCGGTGTGCCAAGATAAACCCCTGCTTCCTGGCGGGTCCGTTCCCATCAGCCCGTTTGGGCCGCGGTGGACGGACCCTGGCGAGGGGCTCTCCTGGCGGGAACGGCCCGGCAAATTCTCTCTGCATGGGTGAAATTCCCTCCGCTACCGAGGTTATTATCTCCCCACAGGAACCAACAATATCCTTTCATTTAGGCACTAATTTGAACAATGTGTGCCGGCTGGGGGAGGAAGGGCGCTCGCTGCTCTGGAGCCTTTGAAAAATCCAGGCGGGAGCCAAACCAGAGGGAAAACAAAACCCCACGGGGATGCGAAGGGCTCGGCGTCGCGGGGCGGCGGGCTGGTGACGGTACCGCAGGCTCCGGCCGTGCCGTCTGAGCGAAGGGACACGCTGGAAAAAGCCGTGGTGCTGCCGGGCGCAGGGACATCCCGGGGCACCAGGTGCCTGTATCCCAGCTCGTTTTGGGGGAAAATTATCTTTCAGGCAGTCCTGGAGCCGAGTGCCCCGTCCAAGGGGGGCCGTGCTTTGCCCAGTGGGGACGATCGCCTCCCCAGCTTAACCAGCCTGCTCAGCCCCAGCAGCTCAACTTCCACGGAGCTGGAGGGCGCAGTTAAACACTTTTACACTTGTTCTGTCACAAAGCTTGCACTAGGCACTAGAAAAAGTCGGAGTGTGTAATTGATAACTATAAAAATGTTTTAATTTCCGTTTTTCAGGAGCAGACGAGGCAAACCCAGTGAGGAGAAGGGAGCACCCGTCGACAGCCTGTGCATCCCCTGCAGCTCCCTGCGCCATCGCTCCAGCGCCCAGGGGCTGGTGGCAGCGTCCCACCGGCTGCGGCTCTCTTGCCCCGCGCCGTTTGCAAGGGGACCAGCGTGGTTTGCAATTGCACCTCAACAGGGATCTCCACTGGCACACGGCCGGCAGCAGCAGCATCCCTATCTCCGTCCTATCTCCGTCCCATCCCCATGCCTACCCCATCCCGGCCCCATCCCCATCCCCGTTCTTGTTCCTGGTGGGATGCACTATCCTGTTCCCACTGGCCGCCCCAGTGCTAGTCCCTCCTGGGGGGATTTCTACTGCGTTTACCCTTAAAGTGGAGCCGTTAGGAATATTCACACCCACGTACGGAGAGCAGGCTCCCCAACGGGGATAGTGGTCAGAACATCATCGAACTGATTCCGTGGAAATCGCTCCTGGTAGAAAGGGAAGCCCTCGCCTTGCTCTCGGTGAATTAATTTCACTTTTGCCATTCTTCGCTGTGCTCAATTAATCTTGTTAAAATGAGATCATTTCAGCTCGCACCCACACGCAGGGGTACCGGCTGGTAACGAGGGGAAGCTGGTTAACGACGGGGCGATGGGGTCTTGGTCCCTCCGTATGGGAGAGGGGCTCCTCTTCTGTGCCGCTGGCCCTGGCCCCCGCGTGCAGGATCGGCCCCGGGACTAGTGGGACCCCAGGGTGCCATCCCCGCTGGGGCGGCCGGGGCCAGCGGGACGCGGGACGCTGGGTGCAGCGGCTGGGACGCGTGGCCGGTCGGGTGCCTGGGCCGCCCCCAGCTCCGCGCCGAGACAAAGAGCGCCGGCTCCAGCGGCCCCCCGGCAGCTGGCGCGAGGGGACGTAATCCCACCAAAGTCCTGCTCCGGGGGGGGGATCAGCGGGAGAGGTGAGGGGCACGCCGAGCCCCCGCCGTCCGTGGCTGCCCCTTCCCATCGCCGCTATTGACTCCCTAAACAGTTCTTTGGTGATTACAATGTCAATATAGCTTTTCATGGAGTAAAGGCCTTTTATGGGACCCGCACACACTTAACCACTTAACCCCGGCCACAAAAAGCGCGGTGAATCGGCTCTTCAGGGGCCGCTCGTGCAGAAAAGCGGGCCCTGAATAGGATTTGGGGAGCTCTGTGTATCAATTGCTCCGCGGCGGGGGCCCTCCGCGGGGCCGCCGGCGTTCGAGCATGTGCCAAGGGGCTCGCGTGGGCGCGGGCGGAGTGGCCAAAAAAAAAAAAAACCAACAAAAAAAAAAAACAAGGGGAGAAGAAAAAAAGCAGCTGCTTCTCTTTAATAAAACAATGATTTATTCATAGCGACTTGGGGAAGGGGCGGGGGGACACAGGGAAGTGCCAAAGCGATGCTCGCCCTGCTCCCTGCCTGGGAGACGCTCAGGGCTGAGCCCACCTGGGGAGTGGGAGGCACGGGGACCCCCAGAGCACTACGGACCGGCACCGGGGATCCCTGGAGTAGCCGTGGGGACCCCCATAGCAGCCATAGGGACCCCTGGAGCAGCTGTGGAGACCCCCCGAGGAACCACGGGGACCCCCAGGCAGCAGAGCCGGGTCCCACTGCAGCTCCAGGAAGGGCCAGGACTTGGGGAGCTGAGCCTGGAGCCGGGATGCAGTGGGAAGGTCAGGGTGTGGCACCCTGAGGTTTGCTCATGTGGTGCAAAAACCAGGGGATGCAGGGTGCAGGTCCGCTCGGCATCACCACGCTGTGCCAGGAAAACCACAGCAGAGGGACACCAGTGGGTCCCAGCCGCTCCTCGCCGTGCCGCAAACTGGATCTTGCTGGAGTCCCGAAGGCCTGACGGGGAGCAGATCGAGCGGGCTGCGGCCCTATTTTTAGGCCTGTGCAGATGGAGGGATGAAAGAGGAGGCGGGAGGCAGGGCAGGAACGGGAATGAAAGGCAAACAAACGCCAAGCAGATGTTGGGAGCGGTGCTCTTCCCCTCGCAGGATGCACGCGGCTCCCGGCATCACGGGCTCTGCCGGCCTCGACCCCCAGAGCCGGGGGGACGAAGCTCCAGGGACGAAGCCGTTGTTTTAGGGAGCGGATCCGGTGCCTGGCTTACCCTGGCTCACCTGCCAGTCCATGGGCACCGGGTGCCAACCCCTGCACGTCCCCGCCGCGCCTTCCTTGATGCCTGACGGTTTCTCAAGGTCGTGCCGGAGCAGGGTCACCGCCAGCGCCGCGATGGGGGTTTGTCTGGACATCTCCAGTTTCCATTCGCGCTGGAGACACCAGCAGCATCGCTTGCAGGCTTTTAGCAGGAGCTACAGACACGACACAGCCAGCGCACGGAAAAATCCCAGCCCCTCCAGACTTCCATAGGGTTTGGAGCCTCTGTGCTGGTTGATGAGGATCACGTTCAGCTCCTCCAGCCGTGCTTTTGTCCCCTGCAGATGTTTGGGGGTCTTTGCCAACTGCGTTGACCCCATCTAATCTTTTCTTCCTTCCTTTTCTTTTCCCTTTCCAGCAGAGGGGGATGAGACGGGGCGACGGTGGCAGGTCAGGCCGGGGGCCGTTCGCAGAGCCCGGCAGCGGCAGCGAGGCCTCGGGAGCTGTTATCATACTTTGGGGCTCATGTCATCCCCTCTCCAAAGATCACAGGCGCTTGGCAAATCCGTAGGTGGAGCGAAGGCTACCAAAATGTGAGATCATCCCCCCCGCCCCCCGCCGGATGCCTCGCTCAGAGCTTTGTACCGAGCGCATCGCCCTCGCGTCAGGCAAAATAGGGAACACATGGCAGGTATAATTACCTCTTGCTTTAATTATCTTCTTTACGTCATTGGGCTGGATGCTTTTGGTTGGAGTGTCTGCAGCCACAGCTGGCGGAGCTGGGATGCGCATCCCGGTGGGAGATGGTGGCTGCGGTCACCACTGCCCTGCCACCAGAGCTGGGATGGGATGGGAAATGTCCTGGATGCCAAAATCTCTGGCATTCCAAAGGATTGGGCTCCTGCTGCGGGGTGGCTCGGCCGAACCGTGCCCCCGCAGAAGCCTCAAGCAGCGGCATCATCCCACGCTGGGAAAAAGCCAACCAAAGTGGCATTTCCCACCTCTCAAATCCCAAGGCAGGGCTGGGGGCTGCACGGGGCAGGATCGGATCTCTGCATCCCATCCAGGCTTGCTGGTCTGCAGAAAAGGAGGGAGGAAAAGCCATTTTTTTTCTAATTTGGTGTTTAACTGTGAAAGGTTGCGGCTTTTCCAAACCCCCCTTCAGGCTTCGTATCAAACAGGAACGTGGAAATCCCACCTCTGCGCATCCTGAGCAGCCGGGGAGGTGGCGTTAGCACCTCAGCAGTTAATTATACTTCGAGTCTCCGTGAACCGCGGTGGCTGGAAATGAGACAGTGCAGAAAGACACGGATGCAGCATCCCACGTCAGGGATGCTGCATCCCAACGCCGGGATGCAGCATCCCACGTGGCAGAGGCGAGGGCTGGGATGCTGCGGGCGGCTTTTGGGTGGGTGCGAGGACGCGGGTGAACGCGTGCGCGTCGCGCCGTCCAAAGGGAACACGCCGCTCGGACAGCGATCCTCCGTCAGCGCGTGCGCGAACATCATCAAGTACAGAAAATCAATGGGCCACTGTGAGGGAAGCAGCGCAGAGCACGTTGCATGAAAACAGCCTTGAGGAGCAGAGAAAAAAAAATATTAGCTAAAAATAAAATTAATCTCTTGTAAAGCCGTAAGATTTGCTTCTCACCCCTCCCCCCTGCACTGCAATCTTTTGTGTCGTTTTCTTTAATTACAGCTGGTTTAGATCTCTGCTGCCCCAAGAAGCATAGCTGGAGTTGGCCATAAATTGGGCTCCTGGATGATACAAGAGAAAATTATAACCCCCAAGGACGGAACATCTGTCCACACGGAGCACACGAACGCTATAATTAATATTAATGACCAATAGTTAATACAGAATGAAACTTTCGCTTTACAGACCCAGCCCCGCTGCAAGGCTCACACAGAGCTATTTTCCATGTCACGAGCTCGGCCGGACTCTGCACAGCCAGGAGCCACAGCTCTGCTCCCAAGCTCTGCCCTGCCAGGTGGGCGCAGCGGGAGCGATGGCCACAGGGACGGGGCGAGAAGGGGACCGTGCACGGAGCCTGGCCAGCCGTCCCCCCAGCTCGCTCCTGCCCATGCCAGGCAACACCTCGGCATCTCCAGGGCTGCAGGGTGGGGATTTTTCCCCTCTCTGCTGTTATCTTCTCCTCCTTAGGGAAGGAAAGCATGTGTCTGATAGCAATAGAGGGCTCTTTTCTCTTTTACTATATTCTTACATGGTAGCTATATATTTCTTGGCTTAGCTACTCCATTTCCCTTAGACCATTTCCCATATTTCCCTATAGCCATTCCTGCTGCTCTGTCTTCTGCCTTTCCTTTTCTAACAATGGAGAACTCAAAGAAGAAGAGAGAAGAAACAGACATTGACAACAGCACCTGCTCAGTTCTCAAACCGAGCGCACGCTAAAGACGTTTCCACGGGCCCCAAAACGCTGGAGACCCGTTCATCTGCTGGAGAAAGGACGCACCAGCTAAGGAGCGGGTCGAAAGCCAGAGAGGGGAAATAACTGTGACACGGCTGCCCCAGAAGACACCCTCGTTTGCACTCGCGTGGATGCCTGGGGGTCTTTTTGTCCTTTAACCCTCATATCAGGTCTGGGATGACTGATTAAAGGTCCGGGACAGCTGAGGTGCAGAGCCTCACGTGCTAAGCACGCACAAAACATACAGCACGCTTCTTTTATGTGTCCACCCTGACATAATTTTTCACATGCTGGAAATACAGATGATTTTAGCCTGGGTCCATCTGGTTTCCCAAATAACCTGTCTGTTTGATAAATAACATAAATTAAATTAGACAAGACAAACAAATAGTTTTTTTCCTCTCCCCCTTTCAGTCTCTTGGCAAAAAGGAAAAAAAAAAGGCAAAAGAAAACATAATTCAGCAACTGCCTTGAGCCCCCGAGGAGCCAGGCGGTGGTGAGAGCTATGATTATAAACGTGTCTGCAATGTTAACCTTTAACACCACCGAAGGGCGTTCCTTCCTCCGCTTCTAACTTCTTTTTGTTAATTTCTTCACTATCATTTAGGTTCCTAAGAGCTCATTCTCCCTGCAAACTCAGCAGGTAATATTGCATACTGAGCAGAGCTCTGCTCCCACGGCGCAGTCCAAGATCGACAGCTGAGATCCAAAAGGCTTTATTGCCCCTGTCCCTCGTGCAGGTGAGAGAAACTGAGGCACAGAGACGTAGTTATTACAGCTGCCCAAGGTGGACGAAAACCTTGACTCCTACCAAGGCACAGCCGCTTTTACATCTCATGCAAAGCTAAAAACCAGACATCACCAGTCCTGACTGGGCTGTAACTGCTAGGAGTTGGCCCAAGATGTGATCAGAGGGAAAAAGCAGCAGTGGAAGCAGCTCTGCCTTCAGCCCAGGACAGCCCTCAGAGGCAGTTTCTGCACAGGCTGAGATGCAGCACTGCCCCAGGGCCATGCACAGGACCCCCCTTCCCACCCCATCATCCCTCTCTGCCTCCTCTCCCAGTCAATCCCTCCTTCCCAACTGGCCTGGCCAGCCCCAGCCCGCTCTTGGCACTTCCAGGAGCAACAGGGGGGGGGGATTTTTCTCCCCGTTAACACGGCAGCATCATCTCAGTGCCAGGAGGGGCGAGCTGAATCGATACTTGAAAATGAGAAGGCAAAGCGGAGTGAACGTGCCAGACAGGAGGTGGGGTGGGAGGCAGCCCTGGAGAGCAGAGGGATAGGATGGGATGGATGAGAGTGGGCCAGCAGCACCGGTGAGAGCAGGGTCAGGCCCAAACCTGCAGCTCTGGTCCCACGGGGAAGAGGGGAGGCTGCCACTATAAGCAGCAGCAGCATCTCCTGCTGCAGAGATTTCCGCTCCTACAGAAATCTTTCCAGCCTCCTCAGAACACAGCACGGAATTTCTGGGGCATGATGTGGTGCTTACCAACAGCATTTAGCAAACACTGAACTCCTGAAAGGTTGCTGTGGGGGAAAGTTTTACTCTGAACAGCAGTAGCCAGAAATCTTCCCGTTCTAGGTATTTCAGTGTATAAGCTCTAGAGATCCAACAATATTTTTCTCCTCTTGGCTCTGGAACAAGCAAAATGTATTTTGAAGGGAAAATTCTGAAGAGAAAGCAACACAAATGCCATGGTTGGGGCTAGCATATGCCAAGGAAAGGCCAGTAAGAGCACTAGGACAAAGCCAACCCTCTCAAGGCACCTACCTTCTAATGCAAAAATGGAGCTGTTATAGGTCTACATACATTTAATCCTTTGCCATGGAAAACTAGCAGAACCCCGCCTGGACTGGGCGCAGTTTAAGCTTTAGCCACTCTTCCGCCCCCTTTTGCTGGGGGAAGAGCATTCTCCTGCTGCTCTCTAGTGGCAGGCAGCGTTAGGAAAACCACGGAGCGCTGGATGGGGCGGCTGCGTGCGCTTTGCCCACTAAATCCGTGCTGATTTAGTACAACTTATAGAAGAGTGCAAACACCATGGCAGAGAATTAACTGGATGTTCAGATACCTTTTCAGTTACGTGACCTTTCCTCCCTCATTCTCTTCCCTAAACCTCCCATCCCAAAGCCAGGCATACCAATTACTAGAATTGCTAAAATGAACCGAGATAGGCATGCCTGAAGCCAACAGTAAAGGAAGTTTTGTCTAGGAACTATCAAAACCAAAACTATTGAAGCAGTAAAAAGAAACATACTCTTAGGGCCAAGAATTTTATGCAAACCTAACTGGAAGGCTTTAGGACTTGAGAATTTACACTCCAATAAACACAAGGGGGTTGTTTTTGTTGTATTCCAATATTATTGCAGCTGTTCCTAGTGAAAGGCTTAGTTGTGGCTACAAAACAAAAGCAGCAATGAAAAAAAAAAAAAAAAAGAGACAGAGATAGACAAACATTAAGAAACCAAACCCACATACACAACTGAGTGAAATCCTGTAAATTAATTCCAACTGCCTCCAAAATTAAAAACATGTTTTATTGTAAAATTGCACTCCAATTAGTACCATAATTCTTTATAAACATAATATACAGTAAAATATTTACACGTAGCACACCAGGCATATGCTTATGATGTTACAAAATTTACAATTCAGGATACCTGACAGAGCCGGCAACACAAGCACGTGACATCAAGTCCTAGAAAGATGTTTAGTCTTACAGAGCAGGCCACTGTCTTACCGTTACCTAACCTCTATGCAACACCCTGAGCACGTAACCAGAAACGTCAGAAGTGCTGTATATTGGGTCTCCAGTTTCTTTCATGCTATTTCGAACAGCTGTGAGTGATGGTTCCTCACTACCCAATTCCTCACTCTAGAAGGCCTGTCCTTACTAGCTGTTCAGAAATGGATGGCTTCTCTTGGACAGGTGCAGCTTGCATGAGAACAAGAACTGATGATTTAAGAGAGTTCAGTTGGGCAAAACAAACCAAACAACTGCCCCTCAGGAGAAGCAAACCAACCCTGACACAGGTCCTTTTCCTCTCCTACATCTGTTATTCACGTTCTTCCCTCTTCACACACATTTATACGCACGTGTAAGAACACAAACAGTAATAAAAACTTGGAAAGAAATCCTTATCACGCTGCTTCATAAAAGACTGGAACCTTTTTTTTAAAAATATACATTTGAAGTTTAACTTAGAGCTTCTTAAGATCTCCAGCTAATAGATGTTTAACATTAGAGAAAGTAAGACAGTGAAGGAAACCATAGCTACCTTCGTACTGCAAGTGTAAACAACGTATGTCCTGCCGCAGTTAACACTGCTTTCTTCTCATCCAAAACAGCAGAAATACCTCCTTCACCTGTGCTTTAAGCTAACTGCAGCATTTCTGCGTCACGCCTGCCACACAAAGGGTATTTTCAGGTGGAACTGATACCACTGAAACAGGCCAGATTCTGTGAGGACAGTGGACAGTAGTGTAAGTTTCCTTAATGCTTGGGAAAGACCAAGTTCACACCTCATTCCAAACCAAGCACAGATTTTGTGCTCTTATTTGCCACAGAGCACTGAGAAAAAAAAAAAAAACAAAAACAAAACGGGAATAAACAAGACCATTGCCTGGAAATTGCTGGAACTTGTGAATTAAGTGGCAGCAGGAGAATGTACAGCAATTTGTTTACCTTCCTGATGATTGCTGGCAGATTTGCAAAACAAACTGCAAGTGGCAAAGAGACAAGACACAAACTCTGGCCTTAAACAGAAATATTCAGCTCTCCAAGTACTGGAAAATGCTTCGGCTTTGACTTGTTTCCTCTGTGCTGTCCACCCTGGGCCGCTTGGCCAGAGACGTTATTACTGCAGTAGGACCTCTTTTCTTCACCTACAGGGGAGTAAGATAGATCAGAATATTTAAATCTCCCCAAAGTTTAAATTTGGAATTATTAGCAAACTATTTGGTGTGAGAGCACATAGTAGGAAATCATAGGGAATATTTAACGCAGCAATGCTCTTAACTACTGGGCAGTGCTTAGTGCCTGTATGTTTAAATAATCTATACAATTGGCAACACATTCCACACAAATCTTTACCTGAAGTTTTGATTTCTCCTTTGCCTCTTCACTCTTCTCTGGGGAAAGTGTATGAAAGACAAAATTCCTTGAATTTCGAGGGGCGTTTGGATTAAGATCTGACATTGCCGCTAGTTTCTGAAGGACAGCTTTAGGTCTGTTCAAGAGAGACCCATTTTTTATCTGAAGAACAAAGAAATGCTGCGTTAAACCACTCACACAAAACAGCTCTTTTAGTAGCTTACCCTTAATAGAAAAACTACTCTCTACTAAAACATTACTCACTACCATACAAACTAGAAATGTCAGAATCCAGGGTCAGCTGACTGTTCTACACACGCAGTTTGGAAATACCGTTTCTCAGAACCATCACCAACCTGGACGTCACTGGCAGGTCTGAATGTTTCGAACGGGTTCCTGGGCAACAGCGTTGTGTCTTGTACTGTTACTGCTGGGCTTGCTAGCAGAGGCAGAAGGAAAATGTCAGTTTCTGAACTTTATTTGAAGAAATACAATTTCATAAACAAACTGAAGAACTTAGAATTGACAACAGACAGTAAAGACTGTAAGGAGAAAAAAAGAAGTGCATCAAATTATACTACAAGCCATACAACTGATAGAACTAATTGCCAGAGTAATCTATCAGTCAGAAAGGAAAATTTGGGTATGAAACAGCTCTGTACACTTGGAGTCATGTTTTCACCACAACCAAGGAAAACTTAAATTTACTTCCACTACAATACACAGTTTTTCCTTAATTCACAGCCATTTGTAGAAACTGCTAGGCTGAATATCACTTACAGTCTACTTCTCTGCATCTTAAAGGCCAGCAAACAATAAAACACTAAAGACAGAGGAATTTATTTCCACTCTATAACATCCTTTTCAACAGGTAGCATACTATTTTATCAAGTAAATGCACACAATTACCATCAACTTCGCAGTTGCATATTTTCAGTGCTTTTATATCTTTAGCTTTTAAAGTTCCGGAAGACACACGCTCAGACCGGTGTAAGAAAAATAGACACTGGAGTTTTCTGATCCATGCCCTGCCTCACTGGAGGCCATGAGTGATAACTGGAAGTTAAGTTTTCTTTCTCTCATTTGATTGTCACTTAAATAAAAAGTAAGCTTACCTTTCTTCTGTAGGTTCTGCAGGGACTTAGCAGTTACTTTTTTTGCTAGTTTCATAAATTGGCTGTCTTCACCGATTTCTTCCTCCTCCTCCTCATTTTTTTCTTTCTGTAGCAGAGGGAAGACACTTTGTATAACTGAAAAGGTTCATATTAAGCATGAACATTTCAGTCAGTACTTTAAGTAGACCAAGTCCTTTCATTATGCAAATTAATACAGTATTTTTAATATACTTTCTACTGTAAAAGCTTATTGCAATTTCTTACTTTATCATCCCCTTCTATTAATGAACAGCAAACATGTAATATCACACTCAGCTGACAAAGCTGACCTGATACTGAAACTTCTAAAGCCTGAAGTTGTGCTCCCAGCATAAGAGACTTATTCCAGCTTTGAAGCTGACTTGTTTCAGAACATAGCTGTTCTGCCTCTCACTTCTGAATCAGTTTTTCTCTCTGTACAATAGTTGTAGAAGAGAAAAAGCAGAATTCATAACAAAAAAACCCACAAAGCTACATTTATGAACGGTGTTTTTCCCAGGGCTTAACTTGAGGAACTAACAATTTAAAATCCAGCAATGGTATAGAGAAGCGCTGAGCAAGAGGCAATTCTAGAAGCTATTACCTGCTCACGAAGCCACTGTTCTCGTTCGAATCGCTCTTTCCTCCATTTAGCTTCTGTCTCATCAAACTGCTCATTTTCATCATCGTTATCTGAATCTCTCTGAAACAAGTCAAGCTGGGAAGCATAATCTAGACAAAGGGAAAAAAAAAGCTATCAATTTTAGAAGAGGCACAAAATATGCAGACTAGTAAAAACCAAAACAAACTAAAAAAGCAGACTCCCCTCCAACACAATGTATTTCTGAAAGACTTTATTTACCTCTGAAGGACTACCAAGTGCTATTTCACACACACTTGCTCTTCCCAATCTCTCACCCCTATCTATTAACTATGAATCAGAAAGGCACCTATGTTTTTCCATCTGAATCTCCTCATTCTGCCAGGGCCATCACTATGCAGGTCACCATCAATGAGGTATCTCTCCTGGTACAAGCGCAGCTGACGCTTGTCATCATCAAGCATTGCCTTCCTATCAACACAGAAGAATGGAGGTTAGTCCAGATTACATCCAAGAGCCATGACTTCACACACAAAAATACAAGCTAGTACTTCACTGACATGTGAAATTTCTGTATTTGATTTTCTAATTCCACTTCATTAGGGAGTTCCTCATCAATAATCTCTTCTTCATACTCGTTCAGGTCTTCACCATCATATTCATCCTCACTTCCCACATCGCTCCCTGACAGCTCTGCCTCATCTTCCATGAAATCCTGCAGTTTTCTGTAAGAGAACATTAAAAGAGTTCAGTTTGGTAGACCAATAATCATGACAAATATTCTGAAAGCAAGATTTATCTTTTGATATAAAATTCACACCTACCCTAAACTATTATTCATTTATTTTTGAAAAGACTAACTAATTTTGGTAAAAAAAACAGTTGCATTAAAATCAAAAGGGCATGATGACAGCAATCTATAATGGAAATGATAATGGAAATCCTCTATAGCCCACCAGCAGTTAAACATAGTTAAACTTGTACAACATGACAGCTCCAAAGCAAAAAAAACCCAAACAGCTACGAATGCTGGGGAGGGAATAACAAGAGACTAAATTTCTAGTGCTGTTAATATTTTATTCTGTCTGGCAATTAAGACACAAAAAGATGTACTTACAGTTTTTTCTTCAAGCTCTGTCTATGTCTAAGCATTTCTTCTTCTTCATCGCTAATTTCTGCTTCTTCAGGATCAGTGTCTCTGCTTTTTTCATCCTGTCGAAGAGAAAGTTTTCAGAAATTATGGAATTTCTGAAAGCAGAATTGCTTTGCAGTGACAGCTTCTCTGTTCCTCAATCAACAAACACAGACTAAAACATATTTTCCAGAGGATTTGCCAAGCTAAGATGCTTTATCCAGTATATTACAATATTAAGTAGACATTTTAAGTGATCCAAACATTGCTCTTAGAAATGTTTCAGTAACTTGTTCTCAAAGTCGCAGTACTTTGCTTTGATGATTATATTAAAAAAATAAGTACATAAATGGACTTTTCATAGTCAGAATGCTATAGCAGTTGTCTTGCTCCATCGCTTCTTACCTCTTCACTATCAAAGGCATTGTCATCTGTTAAAAGCTGAAAGTCACCAAGTTCTTCTTGCTCCTCCTCATCTTCCTCTTCCCTATGGGAAAAGTGAATGGAAGGAATGTAATAATTCAAGGCAAGATTTCAACCATCATGTTAGCTGGTCTCAGGTAGTTACCTGTGAGTGTTCAAAGAGCTACAGTTTCTTAACAGCATTAGCTCTAGATGCCCAAAATCCCCATTAGCATTGACTTTTTAAGACCTTAGGTCTTCACTTGCAGAAACCATGGGAGAAGTATTAAATCCCAAGGTTTTTTTCCCCTCTGAAATTCCTCTTGAATCCTCTAGCATTCCCATTTTTCAAGCCTTCGTCAGTCAGCCACACACCTTTACAGTTTTACCAACGGAGAAAATGCAAGTACCCAACTTCCATCTGGTTATGGCTCCTGTGGTTTGGCAGTAGCCCAGAACAGAACCCAGAAGTCCTATGTTCTGCCAATCAGTTTGATGATAGTTCAACACTCCTTTCACTATCAGTGAAAGATGAAGAACAATTTCCCTTCAGAGTAGCTGAGTAAAGAGTATATGCTGCTGATTCAGAGAGTAATGGCTGAGCAATTCACAACATTCCTCCTTTCACCTCCACAACAGACCACGCTTTTGCTTACAGCATTCTGAATTGATGGCAAACTAGAAAACACATTAAGAGTGAAACAAGACAATTACCACTACAAGCTTCTGTAAATTTTAGGAGGAATAATACTAACTTGTCTGTGGGAAAGGAGCCTGAACAAAGTGCTAGAGCTTCTGCCATTGGATCTTCTATGTCACTATCTTTTTCTGCCTTGGAAGATACTGAAGATGCCCATGTTGGAGAACCTGCTATGAAAAGTAATAAGATGGCAACTTATTAGGCATACATGCATACAACTCTTAGAACCTCTGAAAGCATCCTAAAAATGTGTTAGCATGCTCTCACAAAGGTGAGAAATTGTTAGAGCTCTTGGAAGTTCCACATTCTGCATTAGTGCCCAGAACTAAAGGGTACCTTAGTGCGAAGCTTATAAATCAAGTAACCAGCAAAGCTGACAACAGAATTCAGGACATACTCTGAGACACGAATTTTCCTGAACAAAGATTGAGCAATTCTTCCATGTTCTGCTTTTTGCTGCTGCTGGTGTTTGACATGTGTTCAGCTTGACTGCTAAACTGCCCAGAACACAAGTCCAGTAACTCATCCATATTGGCATCCATTGCATTCTCATCCATACTGGCCAGAGTCAGCTGATGCTTTGTGGACTGGTATTTATTCCTATGCTGTCCAACATTCAAGAACCTGAAAGAAAGGTTGTAGTTAGAAAAATCTTGCTGGTCTGTATATCCTATTTCAGTTAAAGGGCATAAAACATCATCCTTCACACCTACCACTTACCCATCTGCATCAAGCAGCTGGCTCTGAGTGTCATCTTCCAGAGAAAATTGAAACTGTGACTCCCCAGCTCCTGGAAATAAACTCTTCGGCTCAGGAGAGGCATTATACAGGTCCTGGGAATCTTCTATGGGAAGAGAGGGCTCAGACGTCTTTCCTGAGCTCTAGTCAAAGGAATGTAAAAATAAACAAGTTATTTGTTTTGCAATCCTAGAAGTCAAAAGCAAGAATGGGATAAAACATTTAAGCTATTTTAAAGGACTAACACCATGCGGGAGTCAAGAATGTCCACACTGCTCTGATAAATCATAGAAGTTCACTGACATCCGATGCTGTGCAGCCTATGTAAGTATGCCTAAAATTCTTTATGATGTACATATCTGAGATATAAAAAAAAAAAATTAAGATTATAGCATATTTTCTTTAATGTTTTAGAATGTAAGATTTTCTAATGTCATTTTTACCCATTCCAATGTGGTGATATTTTAAATTCCAGGGACAATTTGCTTTTCCAAAATCTTACTCATATAAAAGCATTTGGCTAGATGCCCTCTTCTGGTATTTTTTTTTTATAGATACGACAGTGAATAAATGATTTTATTCACTACTCACTGTCTTAATGGGAATAGGACTGAGACCCTTACCTTGGAAGCAGAGCTGATAAAGCTTGTTTTGAAAAAACCTGGGGAGGGTGACCTGAAGCCTCCAGCCGCAGATAAAAAGTTCCCTCCACGTGACATCTGTCTGTTACAGGGCTGATACGATGGAATCATGGAGCCAATCAACTCAAAGCTGCTGTTATGGCTATTCTCTTTTGCCAGTGTTGGTAGAGAAAATGAATCATCATCTTCTGAAAAAAACAAACAAACAAACAAGTGCTTAACTTTCTTGTGAACCAGTAAAACCTCAAGATACTATTTTGCAATACTGATATCTTGCTAAAAATTATTTTCTACTTATGTCAGATTTCTTTCTTCATAGAGGATGCACAGCACACTTTTTAAAATGAATTTCATCTTATTGATTTCTGACTGTGTCTATATTTTTCCAGTATCGTTTTGAACTTTATTTTCCTCTAGCTTTTTCAAGCCTTTCAATTTGGTTTTCATCAGTCTAAACTTTTATAATCATACTGTATAACTATACAGGTGATTAAATAACAAAAGTACCGAATACTAATCTTGAACAGGAAGTTCTACATGTGTCATATGAAAAAAAAAAATGCTAGCTATGATAGTAGTTTTACTTTACCTAACTTGCTAGATCCTTTGTCTGCAGCTTCCTCCATTTCAAGTTTCTCATCAGGAAGAGAATATCTGCAATTCATGAAATAAAATGCATTTGCCAATATATACAAGATTAATTGCTATTGTCTGTCAAATCTAATTGCAAATAACAAGCTAACTCAAGAATACATGTAGTATACTTTGATGAAGAAACCGATTATTCCACTAAATAACAATTACAGTCATTAAATTTAAAAAAAAATATATACGAATGCACATATAACTACTGGACCAAAAAAAATACTTATAAAGAGTACTTTAAATAAAAACATCTAGCATATTGATCAAATGTAAAATTGCTCAGGCATCATTTTTAAAGCTTGGTTTGCTTACCCCATTTTGGAAGAGCTGTCCTTAAAAAGCATCAGTGTAGACTCTGTTGAAGGTGGTTTGGGAACAGAATCACTGTGCACAGATTTCTCCAGCTTTTCTCCATCAATTGATTCTTTGTCGGTTTCTTTATCAACATCTTCAACCTGTTTCTCTTCTGTATCTTCATTATCTTCCTCTGCTTCACCAAGCAGAAATTCCACATTCTAAAAAACATTCCCAAACACAGCAGAGATACAGCAATTACTGCTTTGATCTCTCAACTTCCTTGCGTACTTTTCAAGAAAACATTTTTAACACACAGAGGATGAAGCTGAATGGCACGCACCGTTCTTGCACCCAGCTCTTCCACTCTGAGACAACCGACAGAGGTGCTTGAACTAGCCAAGCTATCCTGATCCTTTTCGGAAAGGAAAGGCCATGGCAAACCCTATCCCAGATCAGACAGGTGACCTCAGTTTGTTCCCTGCTACCAATGAGCTGAAGATATATAAAAAGAAGAAGTGGCACCAGAATCTTTTATACACTTCAATTTGGTTTTAATACTGTTTAGACAAAGAAAAGACTAATACATCCAGTTTCAGACAATCCAAACCCTGAACATGCTAACTGCAGCATTTTTTTTGTTTCTAGGAATAATTGTTGGCAATTTGCCTAATATTAGTAGTGTACAAAAGTCTCCTTTCACTGGAGAGAGGCAGCAGAATTGAGAAGCTGACTAGATTATGTAAAAATGTTGCATACAGACCTCATTATTGCCTTCTTCCTCCTCCTCCTCAGATTCATCTGTCATCTCTTCCTCCTCCTCTTCCTCTTCTTCCTCCAACATCTCCTCATTATCCAGTTTAAACAATGCTTGCCGCTTCTGGCGTTCCTCAGTCCTGCGGAGTTTCATGGCCTCCTGGAGTTTAGCCTTCAGCATTTGTAGCTTTTCTCCTGGACAGAAATGAGTAAATGAATAATTAGATGAACTACAGTGAATCCTTAACTTCACTGCCTTCGAGCATCCAATGTAATGTAATTATACACGTAAAAAGGGAATTAAAAAATTACTTGTTTTTAAATGTTTTTATGAATTGATCTGCCATGTATAAGAGCTAGAGCAGTTAGTTGCTATGAGCTCAGTTCACACAGTCTCAGGAATTACCAAGACCCCTCATTATCCACGAACACCACCGCTGCAGAACAGGGTCTGTCTCTCCACTGCGTCTTTTGGGAACAAGAGCATTCAGTTGCCATGGGCAGATGGGCTACAGCATGTGAAATAAGAGCAGCTAAAAATAACACGTGATCTTTTCTTTTAATGGATACTACGATCTTTTCTTTTAATGGATACTATTCCATATAAAAAAAGTTTTCCAATTCAATTATCATCACTTGTACTTTTAAACCAACCTGGTTTTGTGTGCAGTGTTTCATCCAGGCTCTCTGCAGCTAACACTGCTGGTACCACGTCTGCTTTCAGTTCCTCTTTTCCTTCAGAGGTAGTCTCCTTACGAATAATGTTCATGTTCACTGTCCGTTCAACTTTGGATTTCGACGTTTTAAGGGTGTGCTTCAAGAAACGTGCTTTCAAGGCTTCTAATTCTTTAAATACATATTAATTATATTTCAAAATGCAAATTAAATCAATTTGATGGCCTTTAAAAGCATTGAGTGTTAAAGTTGTACCAAGAGTAGGTTTTGAGATTCTTTATTTTTTCAACAAAGTTAGTTAAAAACTCTAAACCTTAATATTTTAATATTTGCAAAACCATTCTATTTGAGTGACAACACAATAAAATATTAAAGTATATTTTGCTGTAACTTGTACTTAATTGATACTAGCTAATATTAAATTACCTTACTTATGACTATGATTTATCCACAATCAGTTCACTTACCAGTTCACTTCCAGTCTAGCATTTCAGCCATCTCTAAACTTCTGCTAACAGATATCTAAAACCAGACTGATGGCTGGTAAAACACTTTCTTGGCAGAGATCAGTTTCCTGCATGCACAGTCCCATCCAGATATCTTCTGATACGTAACAGATTTAACAGAACTATAGACTTGCCTAAACATTTGCAATCTTTCCCTGAAACAAGGTCAGCTATTTAATATTCAATGTTCAAATTTGGGTACCTACAAGATATTCAAAACATTCTAGCCACAAAAGTAAATTTTGCTTGCTATCCAGTCTTGCCTTTTAACAAACTCAGTGGTAAACACTCTGGAAGACAGGCTAGTTTTCTTTCCAGACAGTTACCGCATGCCTTGTTTTGAATCAATTTTTAGGAAGTGCTCCCATGTCCTTTAAGTACCAAAACAATTCACTACACCAAAATGGAAAGAAATCATTCATCACTAAATAGCTGTCACTCTGCATTCCTTCAAGATTTCAAGCGTTAAGAACTCAGAACTTCCCTGTTAAACATCAGCTGAAAGAAAAGGGATACCAACACCAGGTGAAGAATCTGTACTAGTACGTGAACATGTCTGACTGTTTTATCATCTAAACATTTCTCAGAGATGTTCCAGTTAGAAGTCAGATTAACTTTGCTTACTTGGACAGATACAACAGGATTACAACAATAAAAGCGATACCTTTATTTGAATCGGATTCATCAAGGTTTATAAAGGATTCATCGCCGGAGCAGATTCTTGGCTTGATGGACAGGTCTATTCCCAGTTCACGAAGTTTATCCAGCTTGGACTTCCTCACTTTTTCTGGTTGTGCCACCAATCCAGGCCCTGCTTGTTGACTGTTTTTTTCACATTCTAAGTCTGGTGCTGTTTCACCTCTTTGCTCAAGGGCATCTCCTCCAACTGCTAGAGGAATTTCATTCTCTTTTTGTTCGCTACAATCAGTGCTGAGGAAGTTTGAGTGCTGCTGTTCTCCTGTATTATCACCGGTTGTTACAGTCCTAACTGTATGAGCACCATCACTGTCCTGCCTGGGCTCTTCACTGCAGTCTTCTGTCGAGTGCTTCCCTACATCAGCAAGAGGCTTGTTCACAGTAGCATCAACATCTCTGCCAAGGCTTGTTTCTGGTTCACCAGCTGCTGACTGACTGCTTTCAGTTTGTCCATCTTTGCAATCCATGCTCAATTTGTTAGTGTCTGTGGAGTCTTCATTTAGGGACAGTTGGTATTTAGTGGATCTAATGAAAGCAGAAAGAAACATATCACCCATGGCTGTTGAGGAAGGGGAGAAGAGGTTGAGAACAAACTCAGAAAGAAATAAATAATTTTTAATTATTGTCATTAATATGTAGGAAGAAGTGAAGGACAGAAGTCTGGAAAACTTCATTTTGAGGAGATAAGGAAGCTGAAGTGCAGAACAGCATGAGTTTGGACTACTTGGTTACATTATCACAGTATAAAATTCCTGAGAGATTTTTGTGACTATAGTAGCTTAAGTATTTTACTACACATTACTCAAAAGAAGAGTCCAAGCAGAATGCTGGGGTCCAGTCTAAACCACACTGAAATAACTTTGCATGAGCGTGTTACTTCATCTGGAGTTACTCCTAGTCCCCAGTGACTTCAATAGTACTACTGTGTGCAGCATTGCCTTATGTTAACAGTGACATACTCCTATTTTCCAGGTGTTCTTGGAATTCAAGGAGTCTAAGAAAGTTTCTTAATAAAACCTCCCAGTGAAAGCAACAGCTAAAATTAAACCAGAAGCAGGATGTGACTGTACACAGAGCAGGTGTGTACATCATACAATGCCTATAGAACACAAAAGCCTGGTTATCCTCAAAAGCAAAATTGAGATAGCCTCCAAATTTATGAAAAAAAAAAAAAAAACAAACATGAGGAAAGTTTAAGCCCTTACTTCAGCAATGCCATGGCGTTTCCTTGACATACTGGTCGAAGTCTATGCTTGAAGAAGTCATGAATACTTTTGGTCTCAGGCACATGATATGGGAGAGACACAGACGATTCTACCAGAGAAAGGAGGTGAAACAAGATTTAAAACATCATCCAAGACGTTTATTTGATATCTCTGAAATTCAAAGAAGCTTGACACAAGCATTTTGCAACAAAAACATCTGACCAGGCACAGCCAGCACAGTGTAAACTTAACTACAGCAAACACTGCTGTTCGGGAAAGAGCAGCAACAGTCTTGAAGACCAAACTGGCAACGTGTCCATGGATTCATTAGGAAATGAACTGTGATGTTAATATCAGAATGGCAGAACCAGTTTGTATTTTATTACATGTCTATCAAACTCTAAATATTGCATTAACTTTATACAAGCTTACAGGCTCAAGTATTTGCACAATTTTTTTTTTTATTAGTTATACAGATCTCTTAATAGGTCCTTGAATGATACCTCTCTACACACAAAGAATTCAAGTTTTACCTCTAATAAGCCGTTGGGTCTCACTATGCAGTTGTTTAATGGCTTCTTTACTTAACCTTGCTGCTTTCCGCTCCTTAAGGAAAGAAGAGAAAGGCTTCTGAAGTCAGAAAACAAAATCTAGGACTCTATCTATACGTTCTACATAGTATATTTTTCCCTTTCAAACAGAAAGGAGTTGAAATAAAGCAGCCAGTTTTAAAAAAAGATTAAAAATAGCAAATCGACAAAAACATTGAACAACACGCATACAAAAAACATTTGAGTCAGTACAACAAACAATGGAGAGCTTTAAAAAGAAGAATACTTCACCTTCCTTTTTGGTTCTTTTAGTACAGGTTCTTCATCCTCATCATCAAATACATGTTTGTAGCCTTCACCCTCAGAAAACTGTTCTTTGTTCTATAGTGTATAAAAAGAGATTCATTTATTTGTCTAGATAAACAGGCACTACGAAGGGCCAACAAGTCAAAAGTAAAAAATAAGCATACAGAATCATCACTGGTCAGCAAAACTAGCAAGTATTCTCAAACCAACACACATTCCACCTAATTCTTATGGTAGATTTCCAAAGCTTCTACTGTAGCA
>WHYT01012819.1:0-14618 GCA_009806455.1 Tetrax tetrax | reverse complement strand
CGGCTGCGGGCCGTGGCAGCGGGGGGAAGGAGGCCGCGGGCCCGGCCTGGCCCCGGCGGGGGCTGCCCCCGCCATCCTCGGGCGTTCGCGACGGGGCCGGGCCCCCCGCTTGGGCCGGGCGGGCCGCTCTGTGCCGCAGGCCGGGCCCCGGGGCCGCCGGTGACCCCGCGGCAGGCCCCCGGCGGCGGGCTGACAGGTCAGCGGGCTCGGAGGCGTCGGGGCAGCAGCCGGGCGCCTTCCTTCAAAGAGGAACTGCAGCAGGTCGCTAAACTTTCCGAGGAGATTTGCATGCGCCCCGAGAGCTCCGGCCGAACAGGTCGCTAACTGCAGTGGAAGTTTTCTGCCCGGGCTATCGGGTGTCGGACCCTGCCGAGGGTAAATAGGACGCGGCGCGGGCCGGCTGGAGACGGGGACACGCGCGTCGGGCTCTGGTGCCCGCAGCGATGCTCCCTGCGCCCGCTGTACAATGATAAGTTTTATTTTTGACACTGAGCCATTTTTAAGAATCTAAGGTAATACTCTCTGAAAATATGGACATTATTTTTTTTCTTTATTTTTTTTTTTTTATTTTACAAACTTTGTTTAAATACTGGTGGTATTTTGCATGTGGCATTTTCCTACTCATGTATTATTCCATGATGAGTCTTCCGTCAAATGTCTGCAAGCTGTATTTCTTGACCTAAGGTCTGCGCATCTTATCTATCAAGTTCCCCATCAAATTATTGGCATAATCGAAGTAGTGTTGGTTTTAATGCAATAGGAAATGTTTATTGACACAAAGGTGCGATTCCAGAAGAATCCAGTTTCTAAGATAGCGGAGGGCTGACGTGGAGAGCCTGCTGTATGTATATATCATGTAGCATCTCCTCTCTGACTTCCAACTGTAGAAGTAGATCCTCTTTTACTTCTGTGAAGTTGCTTCCTGTCTGAAGTAACTTGGTTGAGGGTGCTCAGAACATAATCGACAAAAGAGTAACAGCACATGTAACCCTAGTCAGGCTGGTTGAGTGAAAATCCTGATAAAATCACTGTGACTTGCAGGGCAGCTTGGCTTCAAGTGGGAAAACAGTTCTTAGCTGATTCTCTGGAATCCTTTGAGAAATAACTTTAGAAAGGAGAAGATGTAGGTTTTATCTCCTTTGATCAAAACTGACTGAGGTCAGCGTTGCGGTGCCTGTTTATAGAACTTGTCAATACCGAGGAAGGAAAATGGGTAAATATAGTTGTCATTTAATCTCTTGCAGGAGGTCAGTGCCTGCACTTACTTCAGACTAATTAGCACAGGATTAGTGGATCATCTCTCTAGCATCCAAATAAGCGCAGCAAACTTTGATTGCCCTTGATGATCCACGTGTGTCAAATCAGCTGTAGTTTTGAAGTACTAACTGTACCCCTCAACCCGTTCCACTGCGGCGTTGTGAGCTGCTCCTGGACAGATCACATTTAGGCAGGCGGGTGCAGAGCCGATGCTGTGTCGTTTGGGGTGTCTGTGGCCCCGGCAGCCACGCTGCTACTGCAGCTTTGGGGAGCTGACGTGTCGAGTGGGCTACAGCTGCTTACATGCTCTGTATTACTTCTGCTTAAAAATGTTCTAGGGTTAGTGTCCTCAGATCAGTAATTTTAATTGCTAATGTAGTAGCCACTGGATGGCTTATAAACCCCGTCTGGAAGGCTCCTTGGATTTGGTCCTGGGTTTAGTATAGGATTGTATTAAAGTTTATTGCTGCGCCCTGAAGCGTATGAGCTTCATCCTCCCACAGCTTATCTATGTTTCTTCTGTCCTGGTATAAACTGGCAGGTTGACAGAGTCTTATGATACTAAATTTGCCCAAAGTTTTATGATTGCTTTATTGCATGCTTGTATTGTAATACTTTTTTTCCCCTCTCCTTTGTTACTCTACAATGGAGGGAAGAAACTTTGACCACACCAAGCACTGGCAGATATATATAAAACCCATTCAAATACACTAATTCAATTTACTTTGTCTGCTGTGTCAACTGAGGCTGTGATAGTTGTGTAAAAAAAAAAAAAAAAAAGTCTGTTTTAATCTGGTTAACATGGCGCCTCAGATCTTAACACTTTGAGGAAGTTAACTAAAGAGTAAACTGGTGACTAGCTTGCATGTGAATACCTTTTCAAGCCTCTAATCATTTCCTGCTTTTATCCAAATAAATTATCTTCTTCTGTTAGGAGTCTCTACCTGTCTTTATGCTTTCTCCCTTACTCTTCCTTAGCAGAAAGCCAAACCTTTCTTCACTCCTTTCTTCATGTTGGAATTTTAAATTGGCTGAAATTGTGCTCTAGGGGAAAAGTATTTCACTATTAACAAAAGTGATGTGTTCATGATGTAAAGGAAAGGACAAAATGGTTTTAGCCTAGATCCAATGTAGAAATATGTTTTTAGTTTAGAATAAAAATATCCCTTACCCATTTCCAGCTAATATCAATTTTAGCATAAAAATTGGAGATACATATCCAAAGTATGCCTAGAGTGACAGTCATTAACATCTGAACTTGAAGCCTATAGCCAAAACAATGAGAAAATGCAGGTTGTGTGGCTGTTGTCTAGGTCTAGCAATGGTGGTAGGAAGGTTTTTATCTTTATGTTATTTAGAAATACATAGTATGTAAATGATGGCATTCCATCTCAGGACTCTGTCAAGTTCCTAACCACAGTCACGAGCAAACGTCACTAAGGTTCCACGAAAGCTTTGCGGCGCTAGCCTACGTGTGCTTTAGGGAGCACGTTCTGTTACCTGGAAGCTCCGAGCAGCTGGAAGGCTGTGAGCCACTTGGAACACCTCCATTTGCAACCTCAGAAAGCTACTTTAAGCTTGCTTTCTGCCCTGTCAGATAGTCAGCTAAAGTACACCTGAAAGGCTACTGCACTGAATGATCGATTACATCTCATTCATATTTATTTGACTTCCCCAGGGCCCCCGGCAAGCCTCTTCCAGCCACCCCGTCGCCCGGGTCTGGGAACTGTTGGGAAACCCATCCGCCTCCTAGCCAATCATTTTCAGGTTCAGATCCCTAAGATTGATGTTTATCACTATGATGTAGATATCAAACCCGAAAAACGCCCCCGAAGAGTGAACAGGTATGAGTTGTTTAATAAAGAAAATTAAAATTGTGTATGCCTCAGTTAAAGAAAGCTGTACTTCCTAGAGATTCTTCATCTGCTAAAGGCCATTTTGTGTTTGTACTGTGGTTAGCAGTTGCTTAATTTTTCAGTGAATTATAATATCATATTCTCCTTGTTTTTATTAATATGTCTTTCAATTGACTGTCATCTGTAAGGCTGTAGGAAATGCACTAAGCCTTAAACCACAGCTGGTTTTATGCTCCAGTCTAAGCCTTAAACCATAGCTGGTTTTATGCTCCAGTCTACAAGTGAATGTCCCTGATAATTGTTCCGTGGTTTACTATACAAACGTGTGTTAGCAGCTGAGGGGAGGGAATTCAGCTTGCAGATTGACCAGCAGCATTTTAGGGCCCGCACGTGGATGTTTTCTCAGTAGAACGAATCCACAGAGCACCCCTGCTTACCTCAAGGCAGATGCTTGTATCTGCTCCTGTGTTTGAACAGCTTTCCAGACTGTACTGCCCGTGCCTTTGCTGACGGTACGGACACCTGCCTCGCGTGTAGACACGCCTATATGTTGAAACTTCGGTGTCGTAATCTGGAGGTGACTTTTCAAGCTCCCGGTGTTGACTCGGGTGTACTCTAGAGCGTTATTGTTTCTCCTGCCTTGCTCATTTGAGAAACTGTGAACAATGGATTTCAAACTGTATAAGATCATTGCTGGATTTTCTGGTCTTCAACCTAACTCGATAAATCCCTCTGTAGAGAAGTGGTGGATACTATGGTGAGACACTTCAAGATGCAGATATTTGGTGATCGACAGCCTGGATATGATGGGAAACGGAACATGTATACTGCACACCCACTACCTATTGGCCGGGACCGAGTAAGTGTTGCTATAAGCAGTTTTTAACTTTCTGTGGGAAAACTGTTACAGTGGTGTTTAAAAAGTGTTCTTTCATTGACATAAACCCAAAATGCTGTCACACCTATTAGTACAGTCTTGGAAATGGCAGGCGGTGCCAGTCAGGGATCTCTAGGTGTACCAGTGTTACTGGTGTTTTACTGAGCTTTGTCGTCCTGGGGTTTCTAATTCCCAGCTCTTCATTTGGAGAGTGTGTCAATGATAGTGTGAATTAGTATGCTGTGCTCTTTCAGCTGCAAGTAGATTTTTTTTTTTTTTTTTCCACCCTGATAGAAACTTCCTTTTTCTCTGATCTACCCCTTGTTCTGTTGCTAAATGATAAGTAGTTGTAGATGACAAATACGCTGGTTTGGTTTGGCTGCGCTGGTGAGATACGTTCTCCTGTTCCATAAGAGCAACTACATCGGCTGCCCTGGCCCTTCGCGTTCTGCGCCGTGCTTGCCAGCAGCCTGGCTCTAACAGGTTACGATTGATGTTAACCAGTCCTGATACAAAACTTACCCTCCCTCTACTCTTCTCCTCAGGAATCTGGTTATTGCTGGTACAGTGCCATGAGGAATACATAGAATGAGTTCACGTTTACGCTTTGGGCTGACGGTGTGTGAGAGTAATCACAAGTACTGTGCTAGAACGTTGAGATTTGTGTTTCCCAGAGAGTCATCTTTTTGACCCAAAGATTTTCTTGCTTTCCCGTTTGGTTCAGAAGACATCTTGCTATTAACTGTCTGACTTTAAAAAAATCACTCACAGTTCTCCAGAGCTTTGATGTCACTGTACTAATTATTACTTAAAATTTACACTTAAAGATGCCTCGGTGCGGTTTCTCAGATGAATAAATTACAAGCTTTCAAAATCCTAAGGAAATAATCTTTAGTATTTCAAGATAATTACACAAACTAATTGTCAAAAATACAGATTCAAAGGATACGTAGGAGAAAAACATAATGTTGATCACTGTTGTGATAGTCTGCAATCCGTAACAAAAGCTTGTGCTTAATTCTGTTCTGACTCTATCAGGTGGATATGGAGGTGACGCTTCCAGGAGAGGGGAAGGACCAGACATTTAAAGTATCCATTCAGTGGGTATCGGTCGTCAGCCTTCAGTTACTGCTGGAAGCTTTGGCAGGGCACTTGAATGAGGTTCCTGAGGATTCTGTACAGGCACTTGACGTAATCACGCGGCACCTTCCCTCCATGAGGTGGGTACTTTGGGTGCCTTCCTGAACTGGCTTAATCTTGCATCTGTCTTAACGTTTGTATTCATTATTACTTGCTGCTATTCTACTGCTGTTACACTTCCCTGCTGTAGAAGGGATGAGCGATGCAGTTGTGTAATTCAACACCTGCCTTACAAATTTGCACTAGAAGAGGGAAATCTGATCTGAACTCAGGACTTGTATCTGCTGGTCATGTTTCTAAGGGGAATTTGCTACAGCCTTTCTAACTGCACTGTTGTTAAAGGCTTTTTGTGCTTGCCAGCAGTTCTAACGTACTGTAGAAATGTGTTTTAAACACTATAGGCATGTATCAGAAAGTAATGATCATAATATTAATTTTCTTTTAGGTACACTCCTGTGGGTCGCTCATTTTTCTCCCCCCCTGAAGGTTACTACCACCCCCTGGGAGGCGGCAGGGAGGTCTGGTTTGGTTTCCACCAGTCGGTCAGGCCTGCCATGTGGAACATGATGCTCAACATTGACGGTATGTAGGAAATTCTGTCTCACTAACGTAACAGAGTTCTTTCTGCTTCTAAATTAAATGTCCCCTTTTTTTTATCTTAGTGTCAGCAACTGCTTTCTATCGTGCCCAGCCTATCATTGAGTTCATGTGCGAGGTCTTGGACATTCAGAACATCAATGAACAAACCAAGCCTCTCACGGACTCCCAGCGTGTCAAGTTTACCAAAGAAATCAGAGGTAAAGGCTTGTTCTAAAGCTGCTGCAACAAAATACTGGAAACTTTCTCAGACTACGTTGTAATGAAAATTTGCAAGGGACTTGGAAGTTGGCCTGTTCCTTTTTGCCCTCGTCTTTCTCAAAGGTGACTCCTATGCCTGCGTTTTAGTTGACTTTCATGTTGGGTTTTCAGGTCTGAAAGTGGAGGTTACCCATTGTGGCCAGATGAAGAGAAAATACCGAGTTTGCAATGTTACTCGGCGACCAGCCAGCCATCAGACGTATGTATACAAGCACTTCCTGACAATTTTTAAAATCTTGAACCTGTTAGATATGCCAGGTATATTGGTTATGCAAGAATAGTTGATTCTGGAGGTGAGGCAGCTGTGTGGCAGCCGTGACAGAATGTTTAGTCTTAGTGGAGCAGAGGAATAGTGTGGATTTAGACCACTGTTTTATTTTCTTCAACATAAGAGAACTGAAGCTGTATACTGGCCTTTAAATATCGTTATCAAAGGCTATAATTTTAAAAATAGCTATGAAAAATTCAGTATATAGTCTGTAAAATCTCTTCATAAGGAAGAGATCCAGTAGCTAAGGAAAATAAATGTTTCAAACATTTCTAGTCTGGAATAGATTGATTTTTATTTTTTTTCCCACACCATTTTTTTCCCCTTTAAAAAAAACAACAACGATCTTGCAAAGTCTAACCAGAACAAATGTCCTTTATAGGTTTCCTCTGCAGCTGGAAAATGGGCAGGCTATGGAGTGTACAGTAGCTCAGTATTTTAAGCAGAAGTACAGTCTGCAGCTAAAATATCCTCACCTTCCCTGTCTCCAAGTGGGACAGGAACAGAAACACACTTACTTACCGCTTGAGGTAAGAATCTAACCTTCTCTTGCGCTGCAGTATATCCTCTGTTAAATGGTATCCCACGGCCTCTCGCTGTTCCTGTGCAGGTGTGTAATATAGTGGCAGGCCAGAGATGTATCAAGAAGCTAACGGACAATCAGACGTCGACGATGATAAAAGCAACTGCACGGTCTGCACCGGATCGACAGGAAGAAATCAGCAGACTAGTAAGTGTTTTTTCCAGCTGAACAGTCCACAGTTGTCACTTTTTATGGCTCTTCCAGAAGCGCTGCAGCATATGTAATGATAAGCAGAATGACCAAGAACTGCCGAAGTTGGAAGACTTCTTTAAAACAAATCCTTTAAAATAGAAGGCCTGTTCATGGCAAAGAGGACAGAGCCACCTGAAGCATTAGGTGTAGTTACATAAATACTTTTCATGTCACCAGGTGAAAAGTAACAGTATGGTTGGTGGACCTGATCCATATCTGAAGGAGTTTGGTATTGTTGTCCATAATGAAATGACGGAGTTGACAGGCAGAGTTTTGCCAGCACCGATGCTGCAATATGGAGGCAGGGTGAGTTTTTAGTGTCTTGTAAAGTACCTTGTCCTGTGGTTATTTAATTTGTTGAGGTGTTCCTGTATCTTCTCATAAGGCTTCCTTTGTATGAGCACTGTTTGGCTGTAGTCAAAACAAAGCAGCATTTTATTTTTCATTTGCTTTTGGTTTTTACCTAGAACAAGACCGTGGCCACACCAAACCAAGGTGTGTGGGACATGAGAGGGAAACAGTTCTATGCTGGCATTGAGATTAAAGTTTGGGCTGTTGCCTGTTTTGCTCCTCAAAAACAATGCAGGGAAGACTTACTAAAGTAAGTATTTTCCTATTTATTCAGCATCGTTAGTTCAAGGCTTATTTTCCTCATATTTCTGAGAGGTGATGTGCAGTACAAGTTGATTTTAATGCATTTAATAGTCAAAAGAGGAAACAACAGTTCTACAGTGTCTTAAATATTTACAGTTTGGGAGGAGACTACAACAAAGTTCATAACCTAATCGGCCAGCCAGGAAAAACATTAATTCCCTTACCGCTGAGGCTGTATTTCCTGCTCTGGAGACTGCATTTCACTTGTATTCAGTTGTTTTTACAAATAACTGCTGATGATCTTTCATTCTAAACCCTGAACTATTTTTTTTCTTAACCTTTACTGCCTCACATTAAAGGCAACATACGGCTCATTTTTCCCCCTGTCCTTCAAATTATTCTACAGAATCCTAAAGATAGAGGTTATGTGACTCACTGAAACGTTCAGCAAAAATCACAGTTGCAATAACGCACAGATAAGTTTGGTGGATGAGTAAAAATCTACCAGAGCATCAGTTATTAGTTTGGGAATCTCCTTCAGAATGTTCAACTCAAATCTATGTTTATTTCCCCAAGACTCCTAAATTTACAGAAACAGAGGCTTCTGAAAGTTCCTCAAATAGGATTAGAATCATATTAGTGAGTTGCTTACAGTGATTGAATTGCTAAAAAATAATTACTATAGTGTCAAATCGGAAGTGCTATAAAATAGCTTAGATCTTGTTGGTTAAATTAATGGCAAAGTGAAACACTGAAAAGGCCAGGACAGATGCATTTCTATTTCATTTACAGGAGTTTTACGGACCAGCTGCGCAAGATCTCGAAGGATGCAGGGATGCCGATCCAAGGGCAGCCCTGTTTCTGTAAATACGCCCAGGGCGCGGACAGCGTGGAGCCCATGTTTAAACACTTAAAACTGACTTACGTTGGTCTGCAGCTGATCGTGGTGATTCTGCCCGGAAAGACTCCCGTGTACGGTACGGAGAAGCGGCTCTAAAGTGTTAATTAGTTGTATGGCCAGTAGGCATCTTACTGTGCACGTCAGTGGTAGGAAGGAGACAGAGCAGGCAATATGCTCCATTGAAAAGGGAGTTTTGGAGAGGGTTTGTCAGGCCTGATCGGAGTGCTTGTGTATTATCAAAGAGCAAGCAACCTTTGATAGTGAGTCTTTAAAGATCTGAATTATTACAACATTTGGTGGTGGGGGGGAAGAGAGAAAGAGGAGGCAGATGGAACTACTGACCATTCCGGTAACTGGAACCACTAGCTTATTTTTCTGTTACAGCTGAAGTAAAGCGGGTTGGTGACACTCTCCTAGGAATGGCCACTCAGTGCGTTCAGGTAAAGAATGTGGTAAAAACCTCACCGCAAACGCTGTCCAACCTGTGTCTGAAGATAAACGCAAAGCTTGGAGGAATCAACAATGTGCTTGTACCTCATCAAAGGTAAGATTAAATCTAAAGCTCTCCTTGAACTCTGGATTGTCAAGCAAAATGGTGCAATTTTGTTTTGTTTGCTAAAATGATACCTTTCAAAATATTACATGCTTTAGAGATACCCCCAGTCTGAAATGGACAGAGAGGGATGCTTCTGCATTCAGGTTCTGCCTACTAAGCCCTGTGCCAAGGATCATCTCTAGTGTTAGAGCCATCCAGCAATGTGTGTGAAAACAAGCTCACAAAGGCGCTTTTTTTTCCCCCATATCTCTCTTTCCTGCCTTTGAGTTCACTCAGTCTCCCTTTTCCTCTTGCCACCTCCTTAAGCATACTGTATTTCCTTCCAAATTGAAAGAAAAGGAGTAAGGAAGAGTGACTTGTGATAAATGCTTGTAACATTGTCTGCCTTTGGTCCTTTCCTTTTCACTTTCTGTTCTCTCTGGACTGCAAAAGCTTGAGGCAGAGAACTTCATCCTTAAGGATTCTGACAAGGTTTTAGTTCTGTTGAATGATTTGGATATACCTTCCTCGGTTGTATTTTTTTTCCTGTCTCATCCTGCTTCTTTGTATTATTATTGTTATTGTTTATTACTTAATAAACCTTAATCATCTTGAACAGGCCCTCGGTGTTCCAGCAACCAGTGATCTTTTTGGGAGCGGATGTCACTCACCCTCCCGCTGGGGATGGAAAGAAGCCTTCCATAGCTGCTGTGGTAGGCAGCATGGACGGCCATCCTAGCCGATACTGTGCGACGGTGCGCGTGCAGACCTCCCGTCAGGAGACCTCCCAGGAGCTGCTGTACAGCCAGGAGGTGATACAGGATCTGACTAACATGGTGCGAGAACTGTTGATCCAGTTTTACAAATCCACTCGTTTCAAGCCCACGAGGATCATTTACTACAGAGGGGGAGTATCAGAAGGACAGATGAAGCAGGTATTGTCTAATGATTTCTTGTTGCTTGTGAAAAGAGATCAGCCCTTGAAAATAGATATATTTATGTGGATTACATTTGTTAAGGGGATAATTAAAACTTTAATAGCACAATGTACAGTTATCCTGTCTGATAACTTACAAAGAGCTGTTTGGACATGGAAAAAATGAAAATAACATGTACTGAATTCAGCAACTAATAGTGAAATCTTCTACTTCTAGGTAGCTTGGCCAGAGCTGATAGCAATCCGGAAGGCCTGTATTAGTTTGGAAGAAGATTATAGACCAGGAATAACCTACATTGTTGTGCAGAAAAGGCATCACACCAGGCTATTCTGTGCTGACAAAACTGAAAGGGCAAGTAATGTTGACTACATAAGAAGGAGGTGATGGCAACAGGAAAGTAAGATTGTTTGGTTAAGTGGGGTGGTATCCATCTTGCCTACTAACACTGAATTAATCTGTATGAGCAGTAGCGGTTCGGTGCAGTAACACACTTTCTCTACCAAAATAGCCAGTTCCTCCCCTTTTTTAGTGCTTTAGATAGGCGGTCAGATGGAACAGCTTGTTCCCAGCCCCTCTTGGAGTAGGCGTACGCTATATCCCCGTATTCTGTATCTGGAGCTATAGTCTGGGATTCCTGACTAGAAACTGAACTAGTTGTTCAGTTTGTTGCCTGTCCTGTCTACTTGAACCTGTAAGACTTGCCTATGCCACAAATCCACAAGCCAACTAAGGAACCTTTTTTAGGAAAGTTCTCGATCTCCAGTTTGCTTGAAAAATACAGATCTCTGGGGTGTGAGTGCAAACAAGGGTATGAAATGAATCTATTTCAGAAAACTGGCATTTTCAGATACTGAATTACTTGTGTAGGCTTTATTCCACTCTGCAATTTTAATGGTACTGGCAAGTATTTTATTTTTCTCTGATGACACACCAATTGGATTTGGTGAAGTTTCTAAAAATGAACTCTCAGAGAACATTTTCATTCCTCCTGTGTAAATGCCCTTAATATTCTTCTACCTTTTTAAGCAGTGAATTCTCAAACAGCTTTAAGTAGAGCCTACCTTAGGAGGTATTTTTGGATCACTTCCCCCCCAAAAAAACCCCACAAAAAACCATGGGCTAATAATAAACTTTCCTCAATAGGTCGGTAAGAGTGGCAATGTACCAGCGGGCACTACTGTGGACAGCACGATCACACATCCTTCTGAATTTGACTTTTACCTCTGTAGCCATGCAGGAATTCAGGTAACGTTTCACCTCTGCTATGCTCAGGCTTTGAGACTAAATCCTTAATAACTGTCCCGATGAGTAACGTAGCTTCTGTTTATAGCTTGGCAAACTTACAGTCGCTTCAGTTCAGTGCCCGTTTGGCACTTACTCTGCACGTACTCCGACAGGAGGTACAGCCTTCAGGTACCACCTCTGTTCTTGTTGATGCTCTCCAGCTGACTGCTCGTCTGTTCTCCACAGGGAACCAGCCGACCTTCTCACTACCAGGTCTTGTGGGATGACAACTGTTTTACTGCAGACGAACTACAGCTGTTGACCTATCAGCTGTGTCACACGTACGTCCGGTGTACGCGATCGGTCTCTATTCCAGCTCCTGCGTACTATGCCAGGCTGGTAGCGTTTAGGGCCAGGTACCATCTTGTGGACAAGGATCATGACAGGTAAGGAACTGTGCCTCGTCGTCTTGGTAGCCAGATAATGGACTCGAATCGTATGCTGCTTGGCCCAGTTGTTCATGGTTCTCCGTATCTGTCTGCGTTTTTACAGTGCTGAAGGCAGCCATGTGTCAGGACAGAGCAATGGCCGCGATCCTCAGGCTCTGGCAAAGGCAGTGCAGATCCACCATGACACTCAGCATACGATGTATTTTGCCTGAGAGCATCTGGGAAGATGAGGCAAAACCAACAACCCATGCAGTCCTGAAATGTTTTGAATGCCTACTGCTATAGCTAGGGCCCAGTTGATTTCAGGCTGCCCACTACCAGCAGCTCTGAACAGTCGCACTGAACCTGTACTTCACAGCAATGTCTGATGCACCAACACAATTGAGCCATTTGTTTCATTGTTTTATGTAATAGAAATTCATAGACTGTCTTTTCTGATGCATTGGACTGAATTTTTACCTCAAAGCGCAAAAGGCCGATCATCCTGAAATTTTTAAAGGACTTGGCACGAAAGGTTTCTATTGAATATTTTGCTAGCTATTGTTTTTAAGTTATCTTCCCATCCCATTAGTTTATCATGACGACCGATTCCCCGTCTCCATGCACTGCTTAGTGAGTATGCATATTATGGCAAAATGTTTTACTCCAGTTAAATGTAATGTTCTATTGTGTGGGGCCATAGATTTTTTAATGGAGATTTTAGACTTCACTACTGTAAATGCCTTTTAACAAACGTAACTTTCACAGGTATTGCAGTTTTTTGTCAATTTTACTAATTATCTTTTTAATCTCTGCAGACTTCGGCTGCAAAGCAATTGCACTATACTGCGAGTTCAAATAGGTGGTTCTTGTTCTGTGAATGTGTAATATAACCAGATAGTGATGCCTGTCAGTAGATTTTAATTGTAATGGTTACAAATAATACTGCCATGGTATCGTAACAAGTACTGAACCATCATTTCCCCCTCTAAAAATGATAAAAACAACAAAAAAAAATTAGCTTTTAGGTATTTTGCAAACTTTTACAAAAGTGCCCACTTTATGCTGCTGTGTGGTTTGATAAATCTAAGTGATTTTAAAACTTTTTTCTCATAGAAGGTTTAACTTTGGCAATAAATATTTGTTTTTTAAGCCCCCCTAACAGTGTAATTTTCTAGCTGAGGATTGTGCATGAGTTTAACCAACATTCTCGTGTCGTTTTCTGAACACACAATTTGGCAGTTTCTGAAACTAATTAGAAAAGACGCACTTCCATGCTTTTTTAAGAATTCTTTTTAACTGTTTTATATTCACTGTTGGTGTCCTGTCTACAACATTTTTTATAAGCTTGGAAACTGGGTGTTATGTGTAGGAATGGCTTGCCAATCTGTACAGTCTAAATGTATTGTGTGACAGGCAACCTGAGGACTTGTACCAGCATTTTAAACTTTTTTCCCCTGGGAATCTAGGTTGCACACACAACTGCAGTCAACAGCATGTTTAACCAATGTAAGTCTCATATACTGATTCTGTCCCAGCCTAGAAATTAGGGGTTTTTTTTAATCTGCTTGGCTTTTTTCCGCTGCAACGTGTAATAAAGAACAGGGGCTTGGTTTCACTGAATACTCTTGGAATCCATGAACATAGTACGTTAAGACTAGACTCCTCTTAGTGTCAACCCGAGGTAGCGCAGATTAAAAGCTTATTCCTAAACTGAGTAGAGCCAACACCACTACTTTGATAACAGGAGTTTGAAAAGTCCAACGATTGCACTGTGGTCTCCGATACTCGTGTGGGGTTTGCTGCTAAGTTGTCTGCTGTTCCAAAGCTTAGGAACCAGCCCCCTCAAAATTTCAGCAATATGAAATGCTGTTTCCTTCAGTCTTTAAGCTTGTAAATAAATTAAAGTTTACATTTCTAAATGATGTTTTTTCAGTTGTACCTGAGTACACTGAACTTAGTCTTCAAACAGTTTTATAATCTTCTTTCCAGTACTACGTCTCATTAAATTAAGTTTAAACTCTTCTTTTCTGTTGAAAATGGGACTGAAGCGAATTCTGCTCCTGGCACGTACTGTGGACAGGTTTAGATTGAGGGGGAAAAAATATATTCTTTTTAAGTTTTTTAATTTTTTTTTTAAAGAATACCTCACTTGTGTAATAAAATCAGGACATGTGGGTGGGATACTGACCGCTGCTTCAGCTAGATGGCTGCTTTTCTCAGTACTCGTTCAGGGAGAATACAAAAAACCCCTTTTTAGAGTGAACTCTGACTGACCCAACACACGTGGAGAACTTTGGCACCTTGAAAAAAAACTGAGCACCCTTTTTAGCTTATAGGATCTAAGATAGCTATTTTGAGTTTGTGCACTAGGCAAGAATGTGACTGGTTTAATCAAGGGTGCAAAAAAAAAAAAATACTTAATTTTATCACCAGTTAGTTAGCTGTCCAGTGCCAAGCACTCCTAGTTCGGCTTGAGTGAAGTGAGAGCCTCTCCTCTGTTTGCCTGTGACCGGACTGAATATTTAACCTCAGACTCTGTGGATTGTTAGACCTCGGCTGGCCCCGGGATGCAGGGCAAGAACCTTAACTCGATCTGGTGTTAAAACGCCGCCGTGGAGAGACACCGCGAAGGGTGTGGTGCGGTCGCTTTGGGAGAAGAGCACTGACGTTCAGGACCGTTGTGTGGCGGTAACGGTAAGATCCAAGTTTCAGCAGTGCTGTCCTACACAGGTCTGAGTCCAAGTCTGGAGGTTGGGCTTGACGATCTGGATTAATCCCTTGGGACTGACTGAATCGTTATGCATGTGTCAATCAATGGGAAGATGTGCATTCTGTAGATGTAGTTCTTAGGGTGTTTTGTTTGGTTTGTGTTTTGGTTTTGTTTTGGTTTTGTTATTTTTTTTTTTTAAATAAATAAAGCCTGTGGGCCACTGTTTAGCTATGTGGTGTGAAAGATTTTAAATG
>WHYT01012817.1:30069-48795 GCA_009806455.1 Tetrax tetrax | reverse complement strand
CGGGGCCGTGACGGGGCAGATCTGGGGGGGCGGGGCTTGGGCTTGGGCTTGGGCTTGGGCTTGGGCTTGGGCTTGGAGACAGGGATGGGAATGGAGATGGGGAAGGAGAAGGAGATGGGGATGGGGATAGGGATGGGGATGGGCACTGGGATGGGGAAACAGGAAGGGAAGGCAATGGCATGGGAAAGGGAACGTAGATGAGTTCAGGTGGGAGTGAGGGCGGGGGTGATGATGAAGATAAGGCCTCTCCAGCTTCCCCAGAGGATCACATCCACATGGCACAAGCAGTCCCGCTGCTGGGAATGCCCTGGTTGTGCTCCCCGGAATGTCCCATGAATGCAGTTAAAGGGATGAGAGTGCAGGTCTGTCCTGGCCGGGACACACACGTCTCAAATAAGGACACGTGGGAGAGTGCCCTGGAAAAACCCATGTTGAGCTGGTTTGCTCCAGAGGACACTGCAGTGTCTCAATCCTTTGTCTCTTCCATTTTAATTTCATGTTTTCATCAAGGCTTAGGCTGCTGCACCATCCCTCTGGATTGCGACGCTTGACTCGTGTTACTCCCAAGCTTTAAAATAAATCCAGAGAGTTCCCTGAGAGAGGGTGTTCTCATCAGCAGGGTGATGCTCAGGGACCCGCTGCAGGACTTCAGTGTGTGCTCTCTGGTTTGAGTGGGCAAGCCTCAGCTGTAGCTGTGGGTTTGCACAAGTCAACTGGATAAAAACTTTCCCAGTTGGTCTCGGTTTCTGAATGCTTATCTCACTTTAACGAGGCACCTCAGGATCAAGGTGTAGTTCAGAAATGTTGATCTTTGAACGTGTGTGGTAATACTGCACGGAGGAGGTGAGGACTGCTGATTTAGTGGCATTTGTTACGGGATTGAGAAATGGCAAAACGTTGTTCTGCCTCTGCTCTCCCCAGAAAACACCTGACTTTCTCCTGTGTATATAACTCAGATGCCAAGTGGAGCTATGAGATCTAGGAGGAGCTCTAGGAAGGCGTGGTGACTGACTACAAAGGCCAATTTGTGCTGCCAAATTCTGAGAATGGCATGTGCCACCCGTCCATCTCCACGTCACCGGGTCATGTGGTGTTCATGTGCCTCCCGCTGCGCGTGCCAGCTTACAGCTGGCCACGCTGGTGTTACAGTCCTCCCAACAGCACAGTCCTACTGGGTTAAACAACACTGCGTCACCAGCCAGACACTTTTCCCACGCATATTAATTTTCCCACCTGGCCCTATGAACTTACCAAAAATCCTTATTTAAAGCCCTTCCTCTGAAGAGCAGCTGCACTGACAGCATTGCAGTCTGCCGCAGGTCTTTGATTTGAGACAGGCAAACTCTGATTTCGTCTCCTTTGCTGTGGCGCTTGCTGCATGAGGTCTAATCCAACTCCCCTGCAAGGAGCAGGGACACCTCCAACCAGATCAGGTTGCTCAGAGCCTCATCCAACCTGGCCTGGAATGTTTCCAGGGATGGGGCATCCACCACCTACCTGGGCAACCTGTGCTGGTATTTCACCACCCTCATTGTAAAAATTTTTTTTTTCATTATGTCCAGTCTGAATCTGCTAGGTGAGATGCCCAGCACCTGACAATACAGTTATGCAGCATCTTCCACCAGGTTCCGTTGGCCAAAGGAGGGGATTAAAAGGATTTCCCTCACCTGAGCGGAGTCAGCTACCTGGTGACTATTGGGGAGGTGGGGGGCAGGCAGAGCATGGCACTCACCCACTTTGCTTGTTCTTCTGACCTGGTTGGTTTTGAGAATTGGGAGAGTGTTAAAAAGAAGCAGAAAACAGCAAAAAAAAATATATCCAAATACAAACAGTAATAGAAAGCCCACTTCTATGGGATACTTCAAGACCTTCGCTCTGTTACGCATCTGTGCATCAGCTCCGTTACACTGTTTACACAACACTCGAGAACTTGGGAAGTGCAAAGAAAAATCACACGCCCTGCTGAGCTCGCGGGCTAATTTTTCTCATACACACCATGTACCCAGCGCCCAAGAGGAGTGGCACCCCAGTGATCTCCCCGGGAAGGCTTGCCAAAAAGCGGCGGGGGGGTGAGCTAGGCGGAGAGGAAGAGGCTGGCGACTTCGCTGGCAGGCTGATGCTGCCCTGCAGACTGGAGAGCCGCTGCCAAAGGGATCACGTTTTATGGTGGGGAAGGGAGGAGTTAGCGTATGGATAACAACAGAAATGGCTCTGCGCAGATTAGATGCTCTTAAGGAAGACTGTAAATCCCAAGTCTAGAAACCCACATAGTACAGGCAGCCGTCTTAATAGAAACGAGGATTAGAAATTAGCTGAGGTCTTTAGTGATATTTTTAGAAGGTTGCTCCTGACAGGTTAGGCTGCTGAGAACCAGAGGAAAGTGCCGAACCCCGTATTACTCGGGAAAGGATCACACAGTGCAGCGTGTGATTAGAGGCTGGCTAGCTTAGCAACAAGGGGGATAGGTGGGTTAGAACTGATTCAGGAGGAATTAGCAAGGGAAATTGCTCGAGAAGCAGAATTTGATTAGGGGCAGCCAACATGGATTTATGAAAGGAAAGCTATGTGTAACTAACTTGCTGGAGTCTGGGGGAGGTACCGTTCCCCAGCAGCCTGCAGCGTGTTGGTTTTCTATAACCTGATCTGCAAAAAGAAAGCCTGGCCTTTGCCACCAGAGTGGAGATGCTGGGTAGGATGGATGGGCGTCACCTCCCTCCCTTGTCTCTGCTCAGTCTCTCTAACTCCTCTTTTCCCCTCCGTTCCCTTTACTCCTTTTCTAGTTTTTTAGGCTATTACTTTTTCCTTTGTCCTGTGGCCCTGTTCTTTGTCACTTCCTCTCCCATGGGACCCGGGATTGCCTCTCGGTGGCTTTGTGGGTGTTTAAATGCCACCATCCACCTTGCCAGCAAGGTCTGCCTTAGGACACACGCTGCATCCTAAAGGGGGTAAAAGACCTCTGAAGAGGACTGCAGCCTTCCTCAGCTTCACAGGGAAGGCTGCTCCTTCAAACAGGGCCCCCAGGAGTCATTATTTTGGAGAAGGCTGGAATTGCTTTGCAGAAAAGAGAAAATCCTCTGACAGCCTCAGACCTGCACACCACTGTCCTCCAGTATGGCCAGTCCAGCCTGGCAGAGGCGAAGCACACAGGAGCAATGGCCAAGGGAGACTTGACCCAGCCGAAGGGACTGTCACGCTGCCCAAAAGAGAGAGAGAACATCTTCAAGAGCTTTCCCTGTTCCTTCTGCCGTGGCAGCTCTAATTGCATGGCTGGAGAAAGCCCTTGCTTCTGTTCAATGTCCTGGCTTTCAATGTGACGGAAAACCCAAATGGGACAGCCCAAGGGCAGCTTCGTTTCCTCCTGTTCTGCCAGCCTGTGAGGGCAGAGGGACGACTGTCCCGCATCGCTGCCAGCTCTGGACACGGCATGGATGGGGAGCCAGGGATGTGGCTGGCTCCATCCTGTATCTCAGGGCAGGGTCTGTCCCCTTCCCACTAAGGTTTGACAGGCAGCACAGCACAGAGATGCCCGTGGCCAAGACAGCTGGGTCTGTCCAACTTCTCTCTGCCTTGTGTGCCCCAAACTTCTCCCAGCACCACCTGGAAGACATAGAAAAGTCTCCTGTTCCCAGGCTCCCTCGAGCCACCCCATTGCCCACAGTCCTCCTGCGCCGGCCAGAAGCATCCTGCTTGCTGCTCCAGCTGCGGAGCCACCACTGCGGCATTAACATTCAGGTGACTCCAGCTCACATTTGCCTCTTCCAGGTCTCTGAACTCCATCCCATTGTCCTGCTTTTGGGCTCATAATTTCATATTGGGCTCTTAAAACTTAATTTTATTTTTATTGCTGTGACCCTGTGTGGCTGCCAGATCCCTCTGTGGAGAAGACGTGACATCTCCATTACATAGCTCAGATAAGTGTCTTAAAGAGACCACACACAAAGCAACCTAATGGTACCTATTTTTATTAGGTTTATTACAGGAGGGGAAGTAGAGCAGTCCGATCTCCCCACAGGATACTCCGTTAACAGCAGCAGACAGAGAGGAGAGATCTGTGGAGGCGGATCAGTTTTCCAAGAATATTAGCTACTGCTGTTCTAAAATTAGAGTCTAGGGAGAGCAGACAGGTTGACATAATTGAAAGGGCTGTCTTATGGGATGACATAGTTAAACGAGCCCATGATCAGCTTTAGAGTGACAGCTCAGCAACTTCTTCTAATCCCTGAAGGAGCACTGAGTTATGAGGCTGTGATTTAACTAGTCCTGGATCTTATCTTGTGATGATGTCAATATGATTAGAACCCATTTCTAAAGAGATGACTCCAAAATCACCGTATGTGAACTGACCGGTTTTACAGGCATGGTTTTCCTGCAGCTTCACCCTGCAAAGCCCGTAGTTGATACAAACACTCTGCTGCCCTTCCTACGTACCCGATCCTGTCCCTGTGGGCTGGGCTACAGGGGCAGACCCAGAAACAGAATTAAGAACCTCATTTCGGGATGGAGCTGAAAAATGTCCTTGAGCTGCCCATTTTATTCAACATAATTTAATATCAAACACAAACTAACAAAGTTAGAGGTGAAATATAATAGCAGGAACCCCATAAAAAGTAACCTAATCTGTAAGATAAATAGACAACACTTTAGCCTGAGGAGACAGCAAATAAAGGAGAAATATGAGCAGAGCCATTCTCAATTCATAAGTAACTTTAAAGAGAAATAATGAAGATAAGTTCTTCAACTTTTAATGACCTAAGACTCTTCTCAACAATAACAACAAAAAAGGCATTTTTTTATGTTTTCCTCATACATCTCACAAGGTGGACGTCCTCAGTCAAATGCCCTGGATCATTCCCACATTTGGAGGGACCATCCTGCAGTCCCTGATGGGGCAGGGGACATCAGGGATGCAGCTCTTCTGAACCTCCCACTGCCTTGTTTTGGGTGCAAAACTCAGAGCACCCACTGCCTTCACGGGGGTGTTAGCTTGACTGTTATTATTTTAAATAACTTCAAAAGCTGGCAGCCTAATGCATTTAGGCATCTAAATCCCACTGAGTTTCGAGTATGTATCAGCCCGTAGGCTCCTTGGCAAATCCTCGCTGAGTGCCTAAGAGCTCATCGCTGCAGCCACTGTTATGCTGCCGGATTTACACAGTTACTGTTATACCAGCGTGAGCTCACTTCTTTGATAGAACAGTCTCTCCCCCTTCCTAAATAACGACGTAAACTGGAAGTGGCCTCCTCTGACAGTGGTATACACCTGCACAAGAACATTAAATTCACTCCTTGGGTTGTGGTTAAAAAAAAAAAAAAAAAAAGTTTTGCTTTGTAGACTGAACTTCAAATAGAGACCAGGTGCTCCTAATCCTCACCTCTTGGCTCTCCAGAGTAAACCTCAGATTTGGTGTTTTAGAGGTAAAACCCACTGTATCTCCCACTGCCTCTGATACCCGCTATGTCTTCAACCCCATTTTAAACCATCCAGCCAGGGTGCTGTAAAAGGAGCATTCTTTTAGAAAGAAGAGGTTTTTCCTTCTTCAGTATCACTATGCACAGCATAGGAGGAACAAAAAGCCAGCAGAATCAAGCCATTTTCTTTGCCGTTTGGGAACATCCCAACCCAAAAGGAAAGATCACAGACGGCAGCCAGGCTGGCAGTGGGGCAGGTGCAGAGGGCACGTAACTCCATAAAAGTGTCTCAAATCTACAGCCTAATAGTAGTGGAAAAATAAATCCCTCGTCAGGTGATTTCTGATCAGACACTAATGTTGTACAATGTCAGCTGCTGATGCCTAGCAGAAAACAGATTAGGGGGCTCCGTGGCAGGCTTCCCTGGGATAACAACTCTTTTTGTTGAGTCTGTACTGCAAACGGCACAACAGGACGCAGGTTGCCTAGGCACTACTACGATACCGTCAATTAGCAAGGGAAGGTAGATCCCAAATCCTCCTTATTCATTGCATTTTGCATTTCAAATTAAAACATTTCACTGAAAACTGAGAATCTATTCTTAACTACTTCAACTGATCGTGATTTAAAGCAATGCCAAGCCTCAGCATTGTCTGTCTTTTTCTTTTTTTTTTTTTTTAAATGTAGATAAACAGAGCCATCCTTCTTTCCCATTTTGTAGCACTAAGAAATAAACTCAAACTCTTGTAAGTGGGGTTTGGCTTATACTGTAGGTACAGAACAGGACCAAACGCATTTCTGGTGTGGACAAGTGGGTTTCCTATGGGTTAGCAGGGAGGGTGCTCAGGGGAGTCCTGGTAGAGCTTGAGAGCCGGGAGGGAGAAGATAGATTTGGGAGAAGAACAGATGAACAGGGAAGGACACCCCCTTAATGCACAGAGCCCATAACAGGCAGATGGCCCTAAAGAAATCATCTCCAAAAGCTGTGGCTCCACGCCAGACAGCACGAGTTTGGGTCATACCCTGCTTTGCAGCCATGGCTCAGAATGGGGGTAGGACAACGGTTTTAGCTTTCCCAGAGCAGTCCCTCACCCGTCGGTCCCGACCACCTGTTTACTGGTGGCCTTCACCAGCCCACGGTGCAGCCCCGGGTGGTGGTGGACCACCTTCAGGGTGATGCTCCCCTTGCCAAGGTGTCCATCCCGCAAGGCCATGGGACGCTCGGAGCCACGTGCCACGAGGTGGCACCACACCACTGCTAACCCACACAGGCGAGGTCACCGCAGTGGCCAGGGAGCTTCTGCTCACCTGGCAGGCCTTGCGCTCAAATCGCCCGAGTTTCTGGTTTTGGGTTTTTGTTGTTGTTGTTTGTTTGTTTGTGGGGGTTTTGTTTGTTTGTTTTTAATAATGAGGCAGCCTTCCTTGCTGTAAGACCCAGCAGAAGGAGGAGGTGATGCCACACCTTTTCCCATGGAGCATCCCTCCAGTGAGACCCCTCACCTGTGAGAGGCCTCTGCATCTCTGGCAGAAGTTTCTCCCCATCTTTCTTATAACCCCCCTTAGGTATTTCAGATCACCTCTGTTTTGGGAGCTTAAATGCATCCTGGAGAAAGAAGCAACTGAGCAGTTTTCCAGAGCACAATTTCCACTGTACGTCCCTACATTCTTCTGGGATCCATTTTGAGGTGCATCCTGTCAGTCTTGGTTTCAGCTCTAACCCAGGGCTGTCCTCTCAAACACACACTGGGACACAGCTAGCAACTTGTTAGCAAAACCTCTTCTCAGCATCACACTTGTCCACTCACATCTCCTTTTCTCTAAGATAAGAGATGGATTTGCAAGTTTTTATTCTCATCTTTGCATCCTACCTGAGGGCAGGACATTGGTAAAAGAAAGCAGGTGGAAGAGGCAGGGGAGCTTCCCCTCCAACTGGTGGGGATCTAGGGGAGGAAGAGAGCTGCCTCATATCTGCCAGGAGAGCAGGATCCTTGCAGCCCGGCTGCTCAGAGCAGCCAGTTTGTGCTTGGGGCAAGAGTTGTGCTCATCAACACTCACCTACCAGAGTAGAAAACTTGGAAGTTACCAAGTTACCAGTGGATGTAGGGACTGCCAAGTGAGATGACACCCGAGTCTAGTGACTGAGAAGGCCTGAGAGATGAGCAGCAAGGACCTGAAGAAGGAAGAAGAAAAAAAAAAAAAAAAGCTTTGATCAAAATACTTTTTAATGAAGAACTTGTCATACAATCCAGCATTTGGAGTTTGGAGCGCAATAGCAGCGCTCCTAACAAAATAAGGAAACAAGGATAGCCGTGCCTGGACCCCACAGTGCAGAAAGGAATTGCAGTGGATGACAGTCCCCAAGCCGAAGAACTTGTCCAACACCCATCAGCTTCTTGATTAGACTCCTGAGCTCCTGATGGTTAAGTTTCCACAGCCTAACCCAGTCCTTGAGGTCCTTCAGCAAAGCCCTGCAGCTGAATGCCCTGCATGGGGGATACATCCCCAGGACCTATCTGTCCCCACTGCTCTGCCCTGAGCTCTCCTAACACAGACCCAACATTGGCATCAGTGGGACAGACTGCTCAGGTGCTCCGTGGAAAACAAGGTGGCTGCTGCTCTCGAGTCTCATCCAGTGAAGGAAACACCAGTACAAGCCGCAGGAACCTATTAGGAGAAAATTCCCCAATGAAGGAGAGTTCCTACACACGCTGAGGAAGCTGCAAGTAGCTCCTTCTCCTCTTTAGAGCATGGACCAACCAGCCAAAAAACCCATGCACTTCTTTCTGAAGAGGAAACAGAGGGAGCTGCTCAAAGGGAGCTCTCCTGCATCGGTTTGCTGTCCCTGGCAGCACACTCAGCCCTGTCATAGGGAGACCAGTAATACCTACATTATTCCTGACGCAACGCTTTGCGGCTGAACAATACATTTGCCAATTCAATTCATTCAAACAAGTTCCTTGGGAAGACAGCAAAGGAAAACCAGGTGGCAATTACGGAGTTCAGACTCTGCCCCGGACTTGGGGAAACAAAGGGGCAAGATATGAGAGAAATAACAAGTTCTGCTGGAAATCCCACAACCGCAGAATCCTAAGAGATTTTAATCACATGCTGGCTGGTATTCAGCTGGAAAAACTCGACGTCATTGGGCAAGGAGACAGAGCAGAGTTGCAATTGCTCTGCTATAGCACTTTGGAATATCTTTACTGCAAATATTAAATGCTTCTTTGTTTTCTTTTGAAAGTGCAGCAGCACTTGGGCTCCACAGCCCATTGCAGGGACGTGTAATTGAAGAATAAGTACATTCAATGGCTACCAAGACCGACGGTGTTGCCAGTCCCACTGTGTTGCATATGACTGTACTGCAGATAGGTGGGGTGGAGGTTGCCTACGAGCTTAGATGAACTGTCTGACCAGGCCAAAGCTTGGTTCGACTCCTTCAGCTGTGTGCTGAGCCTCATCAGATCCCAGACCCTCTTCGTCAGCACATCAGAACAGACACGAGCCCACAGCCCAGCACCGGTCCCTGTGCTAGGACACAGCTCCAGGAACAGCCTCCTGGGTGGCTGGAGGGAGAGAAAAACCTGCTGGGAACCTCCACTTTGGCTCTAGATAGGCAAGAAGGAATCTTCTGCTGTAGAAGCACAGCTGTGGAAAATTTCTTCTTACTAGAGCCTGCAAACCCCACAGCATCAGCTCCCCCTGCCCAGTTCACAATCGTGGGAGGAGGCCCCCTGATCGTGGTCCTTCTCCCCATCCCACTCCATCCCCAAGGCAGCTATAGCTCCTCTCCCAGCAAAGCAGTTACACCAGGGATTAATTTGGCCCCAGATGTAGAATTAGGTTAAGCCAAAAGGTGGCAGCATCTTATTCAGTATCGATTTTGCATGACTTTCTCCTATTAGCCATTTTTCTTTCTAATCGTAGAATGTAAGTTTGCAAATTACAGAGGTGGAGAGTAAATGTATTGCAGCCTCTAGGAAATTGATATTTTTGCAGCAACAGTAAACTTTTTCTGATGGCAGATAATTGAAGGGAGCCAACATCAGATAAAATTCATAAAGATTTGGACCTCCTGGAATAAGACAAATTATATTTAATGTTGGGAGATGTAAAATAATTACCTTGGACTCCAATATAATAAATACATAGACACAGTAAATGGGGTTTAGCTGACCAGGTGCCTTTGACATGGCGCTGAGCAGCAGCCAGGGGGATAGAGAAGGGACAGACCCCTCAGTACAGGGGGGTACCTGGGTTGGTGTCACCCCTAGAAGTGCCCTTCTTCAGGGGAGGAAGGAGCCGCCTCCCATGCCTACAGCAGAGCCCTGCAGCCCCAAGCCCTGCTGCTGGGTGCACAGCCAGGGAACCACCATCACCCACAGCCCTTCTCCACTTCCAAAGGCACAAGAAGCCTTCGGGTACCCAGCTTCATCCATACCTCTCAGTAGTGATCAGCTGGTGCAGGTTCTCCAGCAAACCCACAGCCTCCTGCTCTCACGCTCCAGCCAGCAGACTTCACCACCTTACATCAATCTCTTCCCCCGAGCATCCGAGAGAGCTGCTGGCAGCTGACAAAGAGGAAGATATCCTGCTCTCTGGGGTGGTCCCTGCCCTTTACCCAGGGGGAACAGACCCCTGTGGGGATGGGCATCCCAGCCAGAGCTTGATGCCACTGCCATGAAGCAGCAGCACACCACACACCTCCTACCTCAGAGGGAAGCTGCAGAGAGACTGCAACACCCAAAACCAAAAGGTACTAGACCTCATCACAATACAACTCAATTTCCACCAACTGAAAAAGATCAAGAGATCCTCCTCTTCTACTGAGGAACCACCTTATCTCCCCTTTTATAGCCCTGCCTTGATCAGCCCTGTGATGGGCTTCACCTGCCCAGTCATATTCATTGCATGTAGCATCTCACTGTGCTTCTAGGCACATCCAGACACCTCACAAAAAAAAAACAAAAAAAAAAACCCAAAACCAAAAACAATTAAAAAGGCTGGCAGTGCCCCATCCCACTTTTCAAAGCAGGATGTCAGTGCAAGCTTCCCTGGCAAGATACGTGCAACGCTAAAATGCTTTTAACACAGGCACCTAGCGTCGGCGGCTGTTTGGCAAGCACATCCCAGCCGCCCCAACGATCAGGAAGGAAACGTGCTCAAACACACGCCGAGCTGGGAGGTCCCAACCCAGCCCTTCTTCAGGGCTCCTCAAACACCATCTCCGAGCAGCTGCCAGGAAGCCATAAGCTAGCAACAGGCCTTGTTCCCGCTCCACCACCAGTACCCCTACTGCTAATGTGGCTCTGCCCCTTTGAAGAAGTTGCTTAGAAATTCAGCAGCAATTATGCAAGCTTTAGTATTAAAAAATGCACGTGGATCTGAAAGCAAATATGAAGCTGCTGCTGTAACGCTAGCTTTAAGCTGTCTACAGTCCCTAGAAATTCTCAGTGGGATGTTTGAGAAGGATGTATATGTGTTGACAACATTAAATGATCCATGGCTCAAGGACAGAATCAAAACCATACATCTACTTCATACAGGCACTGATCACTGGGAGAGTGTTTTTCTTAAACTAACCACGGAAGGCCAGGCACCTTGTCCTCCCCAGAAATGGCTCAGGGAACAGAAGGTGCACACACGCTCGTACCACATCCCGGTGTGTAACAGAGCTCCAGTGAAAAGGGAGAGACACATGGACACCATCAGCAGGGAAAATGTTATTGTGGCTGCACCATCTTTGAGGGAAATTGAGCATGTCACTTCGGTGCATCACCCTCTTCTCATCACCTCCCAAAGAGGCAGCGCCGCTCGCACGCATCCGTGCAACATCTGGCGAGAGGACGAGGAGGGGCAGGATTCTGCGAGGTTCTCTGGGGCGAAAATTTGCCTATTCTGCATTAGGTGCCCCAGAGCGCAGTGTCGGATGGCCGTGTGCCTCGGTGGCACCCGCGGCACCGCAGCAAGCCTCGAGAGCCACCAGCAGCGAGTGCCCGGCTCTCAAAAGCTGTAGCGTTTTCTATAGGTGACATTCCCAAGGAGAAGGGAAAACCGGCAGGCGACAAGGAGGATTAGGTGGTTCCCCAAGGAACTCAAGAAATGCTGCAAGATTGTATCCCTGCCCATTTCAGGGCTGTGATTAGGCAGTAGTTGATGCTGGGAGGATGATTTCTGTTAGGCTATTTTGTGAGCATTAGCCCAGATATTGACTCTATGTGGTGGAAGTCATGTTTCCCCATATGCAATAAAGCCAGATTCCTTGACGCTGCCATCTCCTTGCCCCACAATCCAGGCCTGCCATGGCCAGCACCCTGCCCAGGGAAGCCCTCTCCTTACTCTCCCCCCAAAAGCTGGCTGCTGATGCTTTCCGGTTCTTGCTGCTTGGGAGAAACCTCCCTCCCACCCTGGCTCTTCTGCTACTCCAATCCCATCATCCTGACTCAGGTACTGGTTTCTATCATTTCAACTATTTCCAAACTAAAGGGTATTTCTTTGCTCCCTCGTTTACGCTGAATGTTTATTTAATAGGCTGGCCAGCTTCAATTAGGTCTGTGATTACTCACAGATGACAGCTCCAGCATAACAATGTTTACTCTCCAACTCTATCTCCAAGTGTAGCCTGTGATATATGTAAGGAGAAGGTATAAAACCATTAATGTTGAAATAGCTCTGCCTATGGGAGCGAAGTTTCTTTTTAAACCCGAACTACTGGCAACTGGGTAAAAATATACCAGGGGTATCAACCCCCTTCACCTGGACGTTTAGTTACCCTGGAGAAAACCTCACATGGTTGAGTTCTCCAGATGTCTTTGCTTTATGGCTGACACGTGGAACTCCTTGCTACAGGATCTGTATTGTCTAAGACAAAGTATAATAGCTATAAGTCCATCTTCTGGGCTGTGTTGGATGAAACCCCTGGATGATTTCTTTGTGAAGCACCATGGCCGGTGGCTGAAAGTGAAATGCAGCATCTTTGGGTCAGATGTGTCCCTAAGGTGCTCAGGGTGCATTGGCAGGAGGATGTGTCACAAAAAGGAACATCCAAAACCATTGCCTCGACGTGGTTTTACTTCTTGGGAGATGTCAATGGGAGTTCCTGGTCTCCTCAGCTCTGAGAATGGCAATTTTAGACCCTGGAGGGGTCTAAAGCCCAGCCTGGCTGCCCCTACAAGCTCGGTACCCAAACCATTAGCTGGGCGAGAGCTGCAGTACTAGGGAGTGGAGGGGGTGCTTTGGGGTGGCTCAGAGGCAGAGGATGGCTCTCCCCCATCCCATCACCCACTGTCCATCCAAGGAGGGTGAACTGGCTGTGCAAAAGTGTCCCAAGGAGAGAGTCCTGCCCCTCTTGTAGTATCTTATAGTGAAAACAGCTTCCGTACATCCCTGCAGGTTAATCAGCTGCTTGGAATCTAATTAGTCCCAAACGCTCTTATCAAAAAGATATGGCTGGGTGCAAAGCCAGGCACGCCAATGGCTGGGCACACCAGCTGGCACGTCCACCTCCTGCCTGGTCCTTCTCTGAGCCCTCCAGACCAGCTGTGATGACCCCAGCCTGGCCATTGCCCCGGACAGGGACTCGAAAGTGAAGGTTTAGGAGGGATAGGAAACTTCCTGGCTTTAATTCACTGAACTCTTCTGTTTTAACCACATTTAATATCTTTGAAATTATGAGTCGTGGGGACCTGGGTGAGCCGAAGGAGAAGGCGTGATCTGTGAGGCCAATTAAGAGGCCGATGGCACGTAGTGAAACGGGAGCCCCTTGGGGGAGGCCAAGGTTACATAAATAAGAGTGTGAAGGAGCTGCACTGAATCTACAGACGCTCAGCCACTAGTGATGCCCCTTTGAATCTGGGAAAATTAAATATAAATAATAAATGTTTAACCACACAGCAAATAAATACAATGAGGCACCTTTAAAAATTATACTAATAAACAGCAAGCTGTTGTCCTTTGGGGTAGCTGAGCATCTTCTGTGTATTGGAGACAAAGAGCACAAGGGAAAGGCTGTGTTTGGGGGGCTCTGCTCAGCCACATTGTCTTCACCCCCAATCTGCCATCCTTGTGATGAACCCCGGGACAACATGGAATAAAACACCCAGCAAAACTGGAAATAAAATAGTGCCAAGTTCACCCAGCGAATGTCTGGACCCCCGCAGTAGATGCAGCTCACCTCTGCCTGCATGATCCCCATAGGCTTTTTCTGGGAACTGAGGAGCAGGATTAGGGCTTGGGTCTCGCAGGAGAAGCCCAGGGTCTCCTTGTGATGATCCAAATGTTCAGTGTGGGCTGCAAGGTCCCCAGAATTGCTCTGTGTCAGCACTCACTGTACAGTAAGAGCTCGGCTTCCCTGTTTTACTGCTTCCGTGGAAGGAGGGGAAAAATGAAATGGAGATATAAAAAATAAAGGGGTCATTTATAGTTAAGTACGTTAGGATGGGAGCAAGAGAATAAAGCGGTGAGAATGGCTCAGCCAGGGGCCCATGGGGACTTGTTCTCTGGTACTGGCATGGTCTTTACTAGGTCACTTGAACATTTTGCGCTCTGCTGTAGAGCTCAGACCCGGGCTATCTATCACCAGACTTGCTGTGGCGTGCTGCGTATAAGCCCCTAACTATCCCCAAACCCAGGCTCCTCCCACTTGTGCCAGGAGTTACAGTTTATGGGTGACTTTTATGGGCAGCCAAAGTAACCGGTTCAAAACCAAGGGGCGCTGGGCGGTGCGGCAGAGAGCGCGGGATGAAATGCCTATCAAGTCCCTCTCCTAGGATATAATTTCATTTCTCCCCAAATTCTGCAGGGAAGCAGCGGGGCAAAGGGCCTTCCTTCCTGTGATTATACATTCCCGGGCAGTTTAATTATAGTCTGCAGCTTCTTAAACACTTGCGCAATAAACCCACAGAGAGCTGCCATCCCACTGTAGTTAGTTATCGGGTTTTATTCCTTGCCAGCCCCTGGGATTTTGGTTCCACGTTTACTAGAGGTCACGGGAGCCAAACTCTCCTTGGGGCTGTGCTGGCTGTCACCAGGGAACTTGTGCTGAGGCTAAATGTGTCCCCCAAGTTGGGTTCACTCAGTGGTGGCTAACACTGGCGTTTGAGTTCCTTATATCCGTGGCCTCTGGTCACATCTGGTTGTGATGAGCCCCTGTGCCTGCACTGAGCCCCCACATCTCACCAGTCTCTAACGGCTTCCGATCCCCACTTACCAGCAACTGTAACCTGCTCTTAGCAAAACCCAGGTCCTGGACGTGCCACCTTGTGTAGGAAATGTCTGATTCTGGTGACAAATGTAGCACCCCAGGCTTAGTGCTGGTTTTGACACTCAAGCACAGACGCAAATATTCTCCAGCCTTTACATCCTTTCTCCATTTTAACTCATGGCTTCATTAGACTAATTTGTTTGCAGGTTGGAGGATGAATAATGAGCCTCAGCCTGTGGATGCATAATTAAGTTTTGATAGTGAATGTTTTTATCTAACCTTGTTTTCATTTTTGTCCTCAGTACCTGAATTACAAGTTAGAGATTTAGGGCTGCAGGTTTGCCTTTGCATTAAACCCAGACCTGTGCAGCAACCCCAGGTGCCACAGTGCTCTGCCATCTCCCAGGACAATGCCCAGCAGTGACAGCGTGGGGTGTCGTTTCCTGTCAGGTCTGGTCATCAGGGATGTTAATGGAAAGAGAAATAGCTGATAACAAAATAGCTTTTCCCCTGCCACAGTCAATACAACACACAGTCCCTGCTCTGTGCGGGGTCCATACACTGATAACTCCTCCGCAGTGGGATGGCACATCCCAACGGCAAAGGTCACCCGGAGCATCCTGGTGGGTCCCATCATCCTGCTGCACTTCCTAATGTGGTATCCAAACTCCATCTGGCTTTTTTCAGTCCCCTTGGATGTAGTTGGCTCTATTTCCACAATTATAACACATGGCTGTGAATTCCCCAGACCGTCCCCATCCCTCCGTGCCCTACGAGTGCCTCCTCGGCATTACATGGCCATTAAGGTCTCTGTGCCCTGGGTCTCTCCGCTCACCGGTGATTTTCTCCAGCCTTCTCTTTGTTATTCTTTTCAGCTCTGCAGGGTTTCCATCAGGCTTTTCCACTGATCTTTTTGGCCTCTCACTGCTCCTACCATTGTCAGGAGAGTTTTCCCTAATTCCTGTCTACGGGGGTGGTTTTAGGGATAAGAAACAGGAGCAATTGCCTGGGATCTAAGTGATGCTCCCCAGGCTAAGGGAGCAGAACGCATCTAGCAGCCTCTGCTCCTGCTCTGGGTGGGAGCTGAGGCACTGTGGTGGCAGGCGAGGAGCCTGAGCAGGTACTTAGTACAAATGTTAATAGCATCATTGTTTATACTGTAGGATTGGAAAGGGTCTCCTGGGTCATCTGGGGCATTGCCCTTCAGTAACTCAGTCCGTGCTCAAACTATCCCAAGGGTATTTTTAGTCGATTCATGAATCCTTTTAGGAATTGGGCCCGGCGACCTCCGTCAGCAAACGATTCTTTTGCCTAATTGACTTCACTTTCTGCATGCCCTGTTTTAATACCGCCTTTAAAGTCTGAGGCTTTTTCTTCCTCTCGCAGCGTCATCCACTGCTCAATTTTGGTAGGTTTTTTTTCCTGTTCCTACTTTTTTCTCTGTGCTACAGTTGCCTCCTCAGCCCTCGCTGAGGAAGCCCCCTCTCCCGCAGGGCTGAGCCCCTCTGTGCGTGGTGAGATGGGCTCCACCAGGAGATGTCGTTCATGGACCGGACAAGGGGACAAGAGTGGGAGATGACCCAGAGGGTCACCTTTACCCATGTAAACCTCCATCAGCAGAGCCGGCAATGGTCACCGGGGCAGCTTACCTCTTGGCTCCCATCCTGCTGACTGCAGCTGATCAGCTGTTTGGCAGGTCCCCATTTTCCTTGATGTCTTCAACTTTAACTACTATCACAATAAAAACAGATGGTGAAGGAAAAGAAAAAAAGGTTTGTTACCCATTTTTTCTCAGTCATTACGATTCTTCTATTTAGATCCACTGCTCTGTGCCATGTCATTGCTGCATTATTATTTGCAACAGAGCCAGTCTTGAGCGCGTTGTGAGGAAATTTTTTTTGAGAAGAGGTTGTGGGAACAGCAACAAAGACATAAGTCAAGGGGCTGCTGCTGACATGCATCGCCCAGTTGAAGTGGTGGCATGCCTGCACTCACCCTCACTCATGCAGCATACACAGGGCTGTAACCTCCAACATGGGGTAGGTGCAGGGCAGCTGCTGGCCTCGGCCGCTCCTTGACCTGTTCTCCATCCGTTTTCCTTTCCATCTTCTGCAGTTTTGGAAGAAGGACAACAATTCACATCTCCCTGTGATGCACAGTTTTGATTCAGCTGCGAACTTAGCAAAGGGTTTGCCCTGGGAATGGCTTTTGGGTACAACTTTTATGTATGAAGAGTCAAGGAAGGAGGAAGCCTGGAGCAAGGAATCTGAGCTAACTGGTCATACTGGAGCTTGAATGACCTACATGAATCCTTGGGATCAGCCAAGCAGAATTTCTTTTAAATAAACTACACAAAAAATGTAAGCTTCAGAAGATAATTTATTTTTTCCCAGGAATGCTACATTTTAGAGGAAAAAAAAAAAAACCTGTAAAAAGAAGGTAGTCTGATTTGATGAAGTCAGCAAAGCTGTAGGCAGGACGAAGACCATGCTCTCCACATCAGTTTCCGATTCATCGTCAGAGCCAGCTGGTAAATATTTGCTTCTTCTAGTGATCAGCTGAAAGGTTCCTCCATTCCCACAATAGTATTATCTTTGCAAATTACTTCTATTCTCTTGAAAAGTGAAAACCTAAATCCTGACTGTTTTGAATTGAAAACAAGGGGAAAGGCTATTACAATAATAAAAGCATGGGCTGTGGTTTAAATAAGTACTGTCTCATTTTCTCTCAAATAGTTTGATACTTTAAAAACTCTGCTAAGAGAGTATTTTCGTGTAACTGTATGTATCCTCTGCTTGGCAAACTGATCATACCAAGTGGATTCACAGGGCAGAGATGAGCAGGTCTCCGCCCTTCCTCCTTCTCCAGCAGAAACCAAAGACTGTGCCATGCCCCACAGTACAACCATGATTTGAGGTGTTGGCATGGGACTAGGCACCCCAAGGCCAACCAGAGAGTGCCTGGATAGACCTAAGTGGTGCAAGTGACTTGCAGTATTTGGGAAAACAAACGAGGATGAGCATGGTGCAGCATGAGGACAGAGCTCAAAGAGGTCCTGGGACCTGCATCCTTGGAGGATGGTCTGCTTCATTGCCTGGGGCTGTGGACAGCCTGGCTTGGCTCTGGATTTAGCCTGGCCTGGAGCAGAGGCTCAACTAGAGCCCTCCAGACACTCCTTCCAGCCCCCACATTTCTAGGGTGCTGGGATGCTTTGATGTCTTTGTCCCAACAGAGGCTCTTCATCAGCCACCAGCAGATCATTGCAGATGGACTCCATGGCATTTGGTCTCCAAACAGGAGCGGAGGACTGCTCTCCCCACCCAGCACGAGCTCCTTCACCTGGCACTCACTAATACCCGCTTCTCAAAGCACCTCAAGTTTTCTCTTGAGGAGGAAGGGAGCTTTAAAAGCCTTTCCAAATTATACAGAGGCCTTTGTTATTTTAAGAGACTTCCACTCCCCCCTTCTCCATTTGACTTTGTTACCTGATGCTCGAGGAATGCATTTTCCCCTCTATTAAATGTTTTAACCGCATACGAGTTCCATCTTAATGTTAGCATCTTTAATAGTAGAATATTACCATATTAATTGCTATTGTGAACCAGAAGATACTTATATCATCCAGGCTTTCATTACCGTCATGGAGGGATTTTTCCTACTGAGTCAAAAGTGACCACTTTCCTTAATCCTCGGTTTAAAAGCCCTGCGATTCCTCCTGACATGCCTAGGACGAGGGTGGGCAGCTTTTTCCCAGGGACAAACTTGGAATTAATTTCCCGAGGAGTAGCAGCCCCTTCCCAACCTGCTGCGGGTTTCTCGGCGGTGGGGCAGTTCGTTTTTAAGCAATTAAGGGACACCCACTCCCCCCACACCCCCCCAGGCCTCCCCTGCTCGTGGCGGGGAAGGGAGGAGGAGGGGGAATTAGCCGGGAGAACAATAGGGATTCAATCAAGGCCGGATCAGGTTGCAGCCCCTTTGTCGCCGGGACTCGTGCCGGGGGTTAATGGGGCAGAAGGAGATTGGGGCGGGGGGGGGCAAGGCTGGGACACAAAGGCCAAAACACACCAGCTCCGAGGGGGACAGATGGGGACAGGAACTTGGACATGGAGGGGGGGGGG
>WHYT01012816.1:104726-117358 GCA_009806455.1 Tetrax tetrax | reverse complement strand
AAAAAAAAAAAAAAAAAAAAAAAAACAAACAACAAAAAAACCCACCAGTCCAGAAAGAAGGATCAGTTATTTCTTTGACTCTTGACTCTTTGACAAAGAGTTTTTTAATACAGCTTTTTAAAACAAGTTATCATCTTGGCGATGCACAGAATTGCTGGTCTATATTAGAAGAATCACTCTTTAGAAACAAAGGAACAACTCCATGCGGATACCTTCAAAGCAGAGGTTAAAAGTAGCTCCAACAAAAAGGAATGAAATTGTTTTTCTTTTTGGCCTTCTGGGGTTTTGCTGTGAAAGAACACAAGGCATAAACTGAAAGTTAGACCAGTTTTCCCCTTGTCTTGAACTTCTACGACCCTAGATTTTAACCTGAATTTTAAGCAAAGACCTAGCAATCCTTTGCATCCAACAACGGGATCGGGATTGCATGATGCCAATCCACTGGTTCTGGTTGTGGACAATGGAACATGGTAGGGGATGGGGACTCAAGATCCAAGATCCAGAGGGAGAGAGAACAACACATAAATAAAAGTCAAAATATCCATGGATTTTTCAGGAGCATATGTGAATAAAACTACCAGACTCACTATAACAGAGAGACTATGTCCTTTCTGCCCTGGATTTCCACCTGCCTCGATCTCCCTGCCTACCCCCAGTAACCCTCCCTCTCCCATACTTCTGCTGCCCACTTCGTCTCCCAGTAGCAGGAAGCCACTGCTTTGGGCTAAGGAAGTTGCTGGATGCGTAGCTGCCCAGGTGGGGAACGGGCTCACAGCAGCAGTGGGTATTTATTTTTAATGGTAAGACGTTTAAAGGTACACTATTTCTCTGGAGTAGGCTCATGCCCATGAGGATAGAGTAGTTGCTGCAAGGACCAAGGTGCATGCAGCCCTTCTTTCAGTAGCACTACCAAACTTATTCCAAGTTTTTGAACATCAGAGAAAACCCTCGACATATGTTTTGCAATAATAAAAATGGATAATTTGTTTTTAATATTTCTTTACAATCTTTCAGGCTATGCCTAATCACGGCAGGATGCTGCTCCTCACTTCCTGACAACTTACTTTCTCTAGCAGTGTCCTGTCAGCGGCTCTGCTGGTTGCTTATTACTACTTTGCAGATTCATAATCCTTCACCTCTTTATCATCCATTTTGCTGATAACTTCTAGCAGATTAGCAAAACTTTATTTTCCTTCGCAGAAACAGAACTGTTTATGCTGCAAACTCCTGATGACACATACATAAACACTGAGTGGAAAAAATACAGGAATTGGCAAGAGATGGGTAGGATCCCACTGACAACCTCAATAACCAAGAAGATTACAAATAACTAACAAGATATCACACTTCTAATGCTGTTAAGAAGGTCACCAGATTATAAACATTTGTGTTAGATAAAGACAGGCTACTTTCCAAATATTGCTTTTATTGTGCTTTCTGTTCCAGCTGTATACAATTTGTGCCAAGAATGTACTTTGTCATGTTGCAAACACAAAACAAAATTCAGTTGGCAGGTTTTGTTACAATCACCAAGAACAACTACAACAAGAAAAAAAAAAGGCAGACGCCCCTTCTCATCTAAAAAAGAAAATGCAAGTGTGTTCCTTTAAAAAAGCCTGAAGCCTTTGCACAGCTTTAACCTGAAATCAAATGTGACAAGAGCTTTCAGATGTGCTGCAAAAGACTAATAGCAACAATTTTGTTAAGAATCAAAAAGCTAGTTTGTCACAGCAGCGTAACTCTGCACACAACCTATACTCTCCCAATACCTGAGCCATGCATGAATACAAATTCCACCTTGTTATCTACTGCAGTTCTTTTTCCTCAAGATTCACTCTCCACAAATGTAGTGTCCTTGTCTTCCTCTGTGCAACAAAACACAATATTCACTGGGAGTCTAAAGCTGCTTCATGCAGCATGAGAGTCCCACATCAATCTTTTTATACAGTAACCGGGATGGGCTTGCGCTCTACTGCCTTTCTGGGAGAGCATGAACCCTCTGATCTCTGAGTTTCACACTGCAAGAAATCTCCTCCCCCAGGCTTTTGAACAGGCAATGTGCGCACACAAACATATATCTATGTATGTATATACATACATGTACATATACATATTTGAGTAAGGCTGGCTGACTCAGTATCACATAAACTACCAAGGTTTAAACTCACACCTTTGCTTACTTTGCCATCACTTTTCCCCGTTTGATAAGTTCTTATGCATATTATTCAATATCTAAACGGGCTGTGAGTTCATATCAAACATGAAGTATTTGCCAAGGTCTCTGGCTGCACAAATAAAAGCTACATGCCAGAAACGTGCTTCCAAAAGCAATACGCTAAGTACCAAAGACACTCTACAGAGTATGAAAGAAGTGCACAATGTGAATTTCTACAACCATTTGCTTTTGCTGTTGTCCAAAGTTGGTCTATCTCTACAAAAGGGGACAAACCCATGTCACTCAAATGCTTAGAAACAAGAACTATTCTTTGTTCAGAAAAGGGAGGGAAGAATAGAAATAGAGATGCACATCAGTGAGAATAAAAAATGAAAGGCAGAGGAGGAAAATCTGATCTTTAGAAAGAAAAAAGGTGCCAGCAGAAAGGGACCACAGACATGGACGTTAAACCAAGTTTCCATGGTGCACTGAGGGAGAATCCAAACAAAGTTCATCTCTGCACCAGTAATGAGTTGTCCTGCAGGTGAATCAGATGTGTTGTGTGGGATGAGAGGTGGCTGAAGTTCAAGCCTCCAGTATTTGTGATACAACTCCAACAAAGTGCTGGACAGCCTCGTACCGTCAGTCACATATGTGGGCCCTGGCGAGCAGCCATGCCACAGTGCAGCAACTGAATGTTGCCATGAGTCACTGCCTTGGGCCAACAGAAACAGCAGCCTCAGCAAGCTCAACCTGGTATGAGAGTAAAGGAGTAAGATTTCAAGGAAAAAGGAGTTGGGGATACTAGCGGCAACAGAGTTACTAAGACTAGTCAGGAGTTAATAGTGCAGTAACAGAAATCAGCAGCTCTGAGATAACAACGTGTTGTTTCGAACAACTCATGAGCTAAGTGACTGAAGTTACCTATCTTCCTTCCAGTAACAACTGATACCTCTAAAATCCCTGAAATAATAATCTGAAATAATTATTAAAACAAAGTCCTTGCACACATATGCCAAGAAAGTAGTCTTTCTTTTTTATAACTATTTTTTTAAACATACTAGCAGATCCTCTAGTGACAAACAGGGTGGTCAGATTTCTCAAGCTTGCCTTAAAGCCTTAACACACACCTGCTCTGCTATACAAACCACGACCAGGTCTTTAGGCAAGCTGTGAAAGCGAAGATCAGAGCACCTTGGAAGCATCTTCTCCCAGGGCACATCCACCACTGTAGCTCAGGTTCACTGAAGAACTGGGCATTGTTTCTGGCTTCCCCTTCCCACCTACATCAAACTCTGTTCTATAAACCTAAAATCTTAATCTTGAAAAAAATTGCCTAAACAAAGAAAATAACTGGAAAAAGAGTAGGCAAAGAGGCAGCCTGATCAGTGTAGCAGCAACAGGTTGCTTTGTTACTGAATACAAACTGCAATCAATTCAGTTATTCCTCTTTCATTGTGTGAAGAAGTTTTCTTACAAAATTCTTAAAATTGGCATAACCAATTTAGCCAGAATTAAAACATCTGTAAAGGGTTTCTGTACAGCCCTGATTTTGATCATTTGCACTCAAGTATAAGCCAAACAGCTGCTCCCTAGAACTGCAGGCAAATGCCTATTCACATGGGGTAGCCCATTCCTCCAGCAACGGGGCACAGCCTCAGCAGCACATCGCAGTGTCCTCACAGCACTTCCATGTGGTAAGAAAATAGCTTTTTGGCTCACTTAAACACATCTGGGTAATTCATTAAGTGGTTAATTAAAGTGCTAACACAAAAAGTATTTCTCAGCAAGTCTGTTCAACTTTGCAGGAACTTTTCTTGAGATTTAATTGTTCAGTCAACAGATTTCTGCAGACAGAAGTTTAGGTTGCAGCTGAGTAATGTCTTTAATGGTGTAGTCTTATGAACTGTATCACCAGCAAGGAAACATCTGTGTTCATTTTGTTTATTCAGCAAGCTTTAGAGAATTAGGGATAACAGAAAATCTTCTTCTCAAGGACTTAACGCTAACAACTCAGCAGCTGGAATGGCCAGAGGTTTTTGGCTTTTTGTTTTGGTTTGTTTCCCCCCCCCCCTTCATACACACACAAAATGACTACTTAAGGAGACTGGTAATCCTAAAAGAAACATTAGGCTTGCAATATATTAGGTATGTTCAGAAGATACTTGCATTTACGTTATGTGCAAACCAAGGACTTTCTAAATATCAGTGTTGAATTCTTAAAAATAAAATGCACAAGAGTGAAGCAGCACAAGCTTCCACTAATGGCAAGTGAACGTCACGCTGTGGGAAATGTTGCCTTCCATTGACTACCTCCAGGCTGAGCACAGCTTTTAGGCCACAGATGTGTGCAGCTCAGAGAAAAATTATCCTGATTACAAAAAGAAGATAAAGTGGGTTCCCTCCCACCAACTGCTCTGAAATAGAAACAGCTGCCGTGGCGCAAGCCAGGCGCAACCCCAGCCCATAGCACTAGTAACAAAATAACTGGCAAGTGATCACCATCACTGTCCAGGCCTGGGCCATCCATCCCACCAAACCAGAGTCTATCAGACAGCTGGGGCAGGACAGTCTTGTCTCTTGCAGCAGGAAAGATGCTAGTACAACCCACCTGAATAGGTTAAGGGTTGGCAGCATTTTTGTCAACAGTAATTTTAATTTTTAGCTCAAATTCAAAACTCTGAAACTGAAACTTGTCTACTGCTGGGAGACCTGCACAGGGTACAGTGGGCACACGCCTAACACACAGAAGTTGTATAAAACAGTCACTTTTTGTACCAGTATTGGAATAAGAATTTGTCACAGAAAAGTGCATCTACTCAGTCTCCTTAGTCACAGTAATCCCCAACAGATATTGTGGTAAAAAGACATCTCATGCTTTTTTTCAAGTACACCTTCCCTTCTGCATTCCTCAGTGAGTTACTTGTTAGGTTATGAATGCCCTTCAAACCCTCAGACTCCTTTGGTTGACTGGCCTATCCAGATTAGTCCCCTTCCCCCCCCCCAAAAAAAAAAAAAATAGACAAGGATGTTTGGCAAATACTGCCTCTCAGTGCAACTTCAGTATGAGTGTTTGTAGTATGCCCAGATTTGGTACATACAAAGGAGGTCCACTATCCAGTCTTTCTGTTGGACTAAGAGGATGCAGAGACAGCCAGCTCTGTATTTTCGTCCTCCACAAGAAGGCCACACAAGCAGCATCCTGTAAAGCCAGGAGTTGAATCTACATACACGTGCTGCCACACAGCCTCAGACACAGCATCCTTCTTCTAGACCCTGAGGTTTTATTTTTCATCAAAGTTAGACTCATAGAATCCTTTAGGTTGGAAAAGACCCTTGAGATCATCAAGATCAATCATTAAAAATACTGTTAAACAACTATTAAAGCTGACCAGAATACAACACATTCCTTCAACATAAATATTTGCAGTTTAACCTAATGTTGGCTGATCTCCAGGAAAACCACCACATACGAGTAATTCGGGTATCTCCTTAAGTAGTAAATTCTAACACAGGTAATCCACTTGCATACAAAGCAGGCATTTTAAACCCATTCAAAAACCTCACCCATTCCTTTCAAAGCTGGCCCAAAAAAGACCACTACTGAAACTGAATTTCAACTGAAATTGAAGCATGTGAGCTCCTAAATGCTGACCGAGAGTATCAAAGGTAAAGCATAATGCAACATAGATGTATTTAACACACCTGCCATCAAATAATATTTCCATATGTCAAGCATAATACAAAACTCAGAGTGCAGTCCTCCTGCACAAGCATCTTTAGTAGTTCAGCATGGGATTAAATCATTAACATTGCACAATTTAGGAAGAGACCCAACAAGGCCAGCAGAAGACTAAGGATCTGTTAAAAAAAAGAAAAAAAAAAATCCTGAACTATATGTTTCAGCACTCCTAAAAACACTAAAAATGTATAGTAATTGTTAATTAATTCCACCACTGCCAACAGAAATATGCAGGAACTCAAGTTGTACCTCTCCGGACCCATCAATCTCTCCTGTCATGGGTAATCTCCATTCAGAACACAGAACAGGAATGAAAAGTTAAAATAATGTTGTATATTATTTTGATTTTAAGTTACTGCTTAACAGAAATAATTATATCAGATTTATATCAGTTTTAAGTTTTACAGAATCAAAATTTATAAAACCCACTTAAAGAAATGCTGCTATCAAACACTTCCTTTACTTTTTTTTTCGTTGCCATGGAACACTTTAGGACACCAGAACAGCCTTCACTTTAAGACCCTTTTCAGTTTAACAACTGAAATGAATATACAAAAAGCTAATTAAACCCTAACACAATCTTATTCATAAGACTGAGACTGCACTCCAGCTCCTAGTGAAGACGCTCAGTGTCTCTGAAGAACTACAGGTTATCTCAGCGTACTGCATTAGTCAAGTTCTTGCACACCTATGTCTTCATCCTATAGTAAATATGTGAGTACACTGAAAAAGGTGAAATTTAGTTGTCCAAAATGCCTCAAAATCAGCCCTGGACAATAATCTCCTACCCATCATGCTTACAGATAATGATCAAAGTCTGACCTAACACTAAATGTGAAGATTTTAAAAAGTGAGTGAGCACAAACTCAACCAAGTGTTGACTTGCCAAGTCCTAGACTCATTTAAACTGGATATTGCAAAGCAAAATATTTCAAAGAAACAGTCAGTCTGGAAAATCCTTGGCCAAGTCACCCAAATGTGCAATTTTTGCACATTTCAGGCCCTGAATACATTTTACCCTAGTAAACAAGGAGAAGGGAAACCCAAAAAAATCACCAAACCACCAACTTTATATTGAAGGGATGATTTAAATTTCTGTAGCATCTCTACATTGCTACGAAACTACATCCTAACCATAGCAACAGACTTAAACATTTGAGGATACATTTTGCTGTCTGCCGGCAGCGTAAGACAGGTGGATGCTGCAAAGATGTTTCTTTTAAGCAAACAGGAAACAGTCTTTCAAACTGGACAACTACAAGTTAGGAATAAAACAGCTTACCAATGACAGCAAGCAAGGAAAACAAAACCACACCAATTTATTCAAAGGAGAATCAGCATTCCATAACGGAGTTACTATTTACCAAGTGTCTCACAGAGCCCTGAAGTGCTTTCCTCTCCAAGCACGTTAATCCACCTCCGAGGCGACTGTGCTACCAACACAGTCCCAGCTGAGCTACTGAAATCAACACCGTTAACTCCCAACAACATCAAACTAGAGCTTGAACCAGCCTCTGCAACCACTGAAAAAACCTCCAGGAACAGGATTGAATTGGTCAAGAAGGAGCAAGAAATTAACACACAAGACTATGTTAAAATTAACAACAAAATACAAACATTTACTAACAAGCAAAACAGACAGCACCTTGCTAGTTGACTACCAAAGGCTTCAAAGCACTGAAAAGGTTTGTTTAGGGCGCAGACCTCAGATGAAAGCCTGGCTAGGGCTGGTAACTAAACTGGAAACACAATCCAAAGTTGAATCCAGGACAGTATGAAATTCAAGGGCTTTCACTTATCCCTTCCAAATGCCACGCACTCCACAAACAAAAAGCATCTAGAGCACAGTACATGACTGTTGAACACTTGTTATAAAATTACAGTGACATTTCAAAAGCAAACAAATGCTACATCAGTTTTTGATATGTCCACGCTATCCAAATATAGAGCCCTTGAAGAACCATTTGTCCTGCAAGACCCTTGTTTTCCTCTGCAATTACATTCATTCATGGGTCCTTGACATGAGAATTACTCCAAATTTACATCAATGCAACTAGAAAATCCCCTGAAGGACTTAAACTACAGAATGAAATATTCTATTGATAACATCATGACAGCATGAGATTGTTGTTCAGTCTGACAGATGGGTGACAATACTAAAATGGACAAAACCCAAACTGCCTTAAATAACTGTGTCAAACTTGTCTGAACTCTAGTAAAGCAATTGTAACTTTTATACTTAGCTGTACAAAGGCAAATAAACCCTATAACCTAATTTTCACATAAAATACATTTAGGTCAAATTGTACTGCATGGAATGTGTGCATAAACCCATAAATCCCACAACAACTGCAAAATCAAAGTCCCAAGATACGTGAATCTACCCAAAACGACAAATAAACCTTCTTCTATCTCTGCATCAAGTACCTCTCAAAATGAGCACTCATTATGAGATTAATTTCTGGAAAATTCCTGTGCTCTGAAAGCATGATAAAAACGGGATAGATCTAAATGCATTTAAACTGGTTGTGCTCCCAGAGGTCCCACAGAGCTTTACAGCTGACCTCTAACTTTCTGTTTCCCTGTGCAGAAACTTGTCCTGCAATTTTAAACCTGAACTCTCCTTCTGGCCATTTCACGAGGCACTTCGCTAAAGCCCTAAGCAAGGGGAGCAAGCACCCCAAAACTCACAGTTCAGACGCCCACTGCAGCTTCCACACGAGGGAGGCAGGCAATGGCCAGTGCTGTTTGCTTTACTTAGATATCCAGGGGTGAGAAGAAAAATCAACTTCAAAAGAAAGCAAACAGAAGAATACCATATTTTATAATCCGGGCTTGGGGGTGTGGAGAGGAAATCACTGTTTACACTGTCTGGAAAATGAGTAGATTTGAGACCATCTTTTTCTAATAAATAGTCATTAATCACTTGCAGTCACTTAGCACAGAAGGTCATGCAGCAGCAGCCTGGCTAGTGTAAATGTTTAATACTGAATCAGATTAGAAAGGCTCGGGAAAGCATCATTGTAGCTAGAGTGCTAGGCGCTAATGGAAACTTTCCTTTGGTTTCAATATTATCAGGGCCTGACTTGGGCTTTTGGGAATAAGATGACACAACCTTGCTATGAGGTTGTGAACACAGCAAATGTTACAGTGCCAACTACAGAAAGCCAGACAGTCATGAGCTTATTACACCATTTTATCACTGTACTGCTGTAAAATACTACCATCTATTTTGATCGCATCGCTGTTACTAGAAACACGAACGCAGGGATGACGATCAGCCTACGGGGCAGACTGCGCGGGAATTTCCAGCTCCGTCCTATGGGAGCCGCACAGCACACAGGCGCTGACACGTACTGGCACACGACATGCCAGAAATACAGACACGAACATCCTCATCTGTGTGCACAGAGCTAGAAGAGCAGCATTCAGATGCTTTTACAAGAATACCTCATAATCTTCCTCCTGCCACCCCCTACTCAAGTTAGCAGCTCAGTCACAGCCAACTACAGTTATAATTATCACCATAATTATTATTTTAATAAGAACCAATGCCTTATCAAAATATTGCGCTCAAGACTTGCACGTCTTCTCTTGTAAGACTGCCAAAAAGCTAGTTCGTTGCTCAGGTACCGCTTCATGCACAGCACCTCCAATTTTCTATTTATGCAACTGAGTGACTAAACTCAATTCAAGTGAATGCCAAAACGTAAGCAATTTGAGGCACAGTAGCTGTGCAAAGTATTACTATTCTCCTGGTGTGTACACACTAACAGCTTTGTTTACTACATTTACTCCTCTTTTGCTTGTTTGCTTGGTTTTACATACTGTAGGCCAAGTTGCTGAACTTGGATGCCTTAAGGTAGCCACCTAAATCTATATTTATATATTTAAACATCTGTGTCAGGCATCCATACGAAGTTTTAAGTGCACAAGCAAGCCATAGGCTTCTAAGTAAATATAATTAAGTGCCTAGATTTATCTCCAGCTACCCAAATGTGGACCTCTGCGGGCAACAAATTGCTATTTTTCATGAGAGTATTTTTTTCTACCAGGTAATATTAGCTTGGTAACAGATTATTCCCCCCCCCCCCCACATGCTTGTTCATGATGACCCCAATCCAGATATCTGGTAACACTCCATTTCTACGCTTAAGTCAAATTTTAATTTTCACAATTAGCAGATGGCCATTTATCTAGTTACAGTTGCAGGTACACTGCCAGATTGAGGAAAGAAGTTCCTCAGTTAAAAAGGTAACTAATGACCCTGGCAGCTGCGGGCCTCTTCATCAAGGGCAGCCAGTTGTCATCCCGCTAAGTTTACAGCTAGAACATGTGACACAAGGACTCTACTTGCCTCTATGACAAGTGGTTGTACATTTCTGAAGAACAAAATATTTGCCGTAAAATGTCATTTTTCAGATTTGTCTGTTCATCTCCCAAGTAAGGGTCAACGGGCTGGATACAGTTTCGGGGAACTCACTTCAGTCAATACAGCCACAACCTCCATTGCTTTTGTTTCAAATAAGATGTTTTAAGTGAACCATGCATCCTCCTCAATCAAAGAGTGCAATTATAAAGAACAAAGCTAACTATAAACAGGTTGAGTTTTAAGAACAAAAGAAAAGACCTCTCAGAAATTCAGGGAGCATGAAATCCAAAACTCAGCATTAAGAAAAGTCAGTGAATAGCATCAACTCTAAGAAAAATACTCAGATTCTACCAACATAACTGAACCAAAAAGAATATCTGAAGGTCAAGCAAAGGCTGCAGTATGAAGTAAAAAATCAGCATCCATGACTCATTCAACCAAATCCAAGTCAAACTAAAGTTTGCAGTGTCGTTCAGCTTTGTAGAATTGTTTCAAATAAGCATCCACTTATTCTCTAGTAATAAAATAGAACAGCAATAGAGCAGTAGCTTGAAAACAAAACATATGTGGGAAGCATTCAAGATCTGACCTCAGAGTCAACCACGTACTGGTGTGAAATCTTTTTTAGCTAAATTTTTTTACTAAACTGATATTCATTTATTGTGGAGTTTAATTTCATTACCACAAAAAAAGAGAAGCCAATTATAGAGATGCTATAAATAATTCATCCCTTGGAGGAATCCTCTAATCATCTCTAAAAATAAGAAGTCACATGATTTAAGTGTCCTGCACTGACCCTTTTGGTACTTCACATAAAAGGATGAACTCAGCAAGGTTACACCATATGCAAGTTCAGGCAATGTTACATGTTGCTCAATTTTTATATCCATATGATTAGAACGCTTGGTCTTTTTGCTTCTAGCTCATGCTCAAACTCAGCAAAGCATTCAGTCCTGTATCTGATGTAAAGCTTGGGAGTAACTCCATAGCCAGAGGTCCACAAGGCATTGAGACCATTTTCTGCTTCAAAGTGAAGCCTGGAAATCACCTTTACTTGCCTGAAAACAGCTGGGCAGCCAATTTATAATAATAGCCTCTTGCTGATTTCTTTCTTGATCCATCAACGCTAATCAATCCTTTGACTCATCCTACCCTTAGGCTGTATAGTGCCAATCACAGAAATTCTGACTAGTGAGAGGAAATCACTGCAGAAGAGTTTGTAGAAGTCCTGTGCTGAACAGGTCCCTGATGGTAATACTGCAAAAGTTACACCTGTGACTCCTGTGAAGTGCTGGCAGCTATACTTGCTATTCTGTAAGCTCTTCAAGGCAGGGACCTTTCCTCACATGTGTCTGTAAAGCTTCTAGTGCCCAGATGGTGCCATACAAATGAATAATAATTATATTTCCATGTAGACCATTATTGTGCATAATGTAAATTACTTTCACTGATCCAAGAGGAAATCATTTTCTCATTTTGAAATGAAAAGAGAGAGTAAAAATAATGATTACTTGTTTGACACTATTATTAAAACAATAATTACATTTGTGGGTCCAAATCCTCAGCTGGTCTGTACTGACTTCAATGGAGCTATGCCAACACATGGCAGCTGACAAGCTGGTCCCAGTCTTTGCTGAAGATCTCAAACTATTTCACAAGGACTGATTACTTCAAACCCACACCACTTCCGTGAAAGACGGGAAGTTCACTAAGCACACTTTGCAGACTGGGGAAGAGAAATGGCAGACCTGGCACATGAAGGAACGGATTCCTACTATGGCACAGCAGGTATCTGAGCATCAGAGCCACAGCCTCCTGCTCTCACCACTGCAGAGGAGCAGGCTTTTGCAGAAATTCAGACCTCAAGTGAGCTGAATTGCCTTCTGGAAGCACTCATCTCTCTCCATTCATTAGAAGGCATTAGATTGCCTGATTTTAGCACCTCAGTATTAGTAAGATTCAGCCTGGGCTTAAATGTTCAAAAGGGGACAGCCACAATCAACAGCACCAAACACAAAAGGGAGAAATAAAGTTGGAACCTGACAGGGCTCGGCTCCTCTGGAGGAAAAAAAAACAAAACACAATTATCAGACCAAAGAGGACTAAGTCTGGACAGTCAATAATTGAAAACCCCAAAACTACATGTCACTTTTAGCTATGCGGCTCCAAACGCTTTGCTACAGATGTCAAAAGATTACTGACAGGAGAAGGCAACCAGGACTCCGACTTGCCCAGCTCCCACAGAGCATTCTCCTGTTCAACACATACTCTGTGGCACAGCATCAAAAGCCTACCATTACTTAAAAAAAAAAAAAAAAAAAAAAAAAAAAAAAAAAAAAAAAAAAAAAAAAAAAAAAAAAAAA
>WHYT01012816.1:32473-86471 GCA_009806455.1 Tetrax tetrax | reverse complement strand
CCCGCCCGCCAGGTGCCGCCTCGCGCCCGCCGCCTCCCGCCCGCTTCCCGCCTTCGCCCGCTCGCGCGCAGCAGACGATTCCCTGGGAAGGCTGGTATCCGGCCCTGGCGCTGGCGTTAATTTATTTTTTAACCCACCTGGAGCTAATTTGCGCCGAACTGACCTGCAGCCGTTTCAGCTGGGGCTTTTTCAAAAAGGCTGCAGCAAAAAGGCAGTGTGGCTTGTGCTCCTTAATGAAAGAAGATTTTGTCGATAAATATTCAGACTTCCACAGCTTATACTCATTAATTTCCCTGCCATGTAGCTATGGACCAGGCTTCACTTTTGAAAAGCTGCTACTCCAGCTCTGCTCAAAGTAGAGCGGAGTGCTCTCCGCCTGTGCGGGCTCTGCTTTGCTTGCAGCACAGGTACACCTCTAAAGACACCGTTGTTTCCCCCATCTGAGGAACAGCCATCCCCATGTACAACACTGGCACAAATGCATGCAAACCGTTTCACAGGCAAAAATGGTCCAGATCTCCCAAGACTGAGATTTTGTTTTGAAGCAGAAAGGTCACTAGCAGCATTTGGCCTCAGCAGAGTGAGAACAAGAGTGAGGTGCAACACTTCCACAGCCCGGCGAGATTTGCAAGTACCAGGCATAGGCATGAGGTGACTGTAATTAAATGCCTAGTGTCTGAAAAAGTGCATGTAATGGTGTCAGTTGCTTTTTTTTCTCCCATACTGGTATTGGCTTTCTAATCTGAAAGATCTCACTATCTAATGATAGCAGAGAAGTAGAGAGTTTTTTTAATCTGCCTGCACAGTGCCTCTTTTTGTAAGCCTAATTCCACTTTACAAACCAAGTCCAAAGGTGAAAAATAGTATCTTCTGATAAGGACAGTTGCTTTTTCTAAATGATAGCCAAGTGGGATTTGCACAGACCAGCAGGATTTTGTTTGCGTTGGGAGTGCTTTAGTTTCTGATCTGAAGAACAACGAAACAAGTAGTAACATTCAGAAGCATCCCTTACTAAGGGAATAGTCCTCATGATCCAGTGAGGCTATTAATAAAATTTCACAGGATGTATCTTTTGTTGCAGTATTACAGAAGCAGATGAAGTATGTGGCAGGTTAGTGGTAAGAAGCATTGTGCAAGCATTTAGCTTTACAGAGACATGCATGATTGGACAAATAGGCTTTCTAATATTATAATTTTTAATAACAATCTCACAATCTGATGGAAGAATCAGGTTTAGGAATAAATAATCTGTTCCTAACACATTAATTTTGAGTCTCCAGTGGGAAATTGTATCCTCAAGAAAAACAAGCAAGGTGTTGTTCCACATATGGTGGTTCCTGGGCTCTTTGGTCCTGTACTGCCCTCTGACACTGTTGGATACTCACTTCATAGCAACTCTGTCCTCATGTAAAACCATCAACTCAGTGCAGTTACTCCTCATGTACAGAGATCAGTGAGATCTGAATCAGGCCCAAATACACACGCAGTTTCAAACAGGGTTGCAGTCTGAGCGTCATTGACTTCAAGGTGTCTCTAAACTGAGAGCTCAGAATAACATAATTAGTAATTTCCAGGGAAGTCAGCACGGAAAGGCTTCTTTCTGTGTGGAGGCTGAGCTTCGTCTGGCTGACCTTCAGTTCATGCAATGGGACAGTGTCCATTTTTGCCATCTGTGGTGACAGCGAACTGCTCTTTATGGGCAGAGAGCCCGTGATAACAAATTTTGACAGTGCCAGGCTTCCGCACCAGTTGCACATGCATTGGATTTGCTGGTCACACAGTACAGTGAAGTGAGCTTTTTAAACAAAAAAACCAAAAAGATTCAAAGTGTTCTTGAATATTCTGACAGAGTCTGCAGAGCTCGGGAGATTGATGGATAATTTTAATTCCAAACCATCAAATAATTGGGCATTATAAATACACTCAAACAACTCTGCTGACAAACGCTAGATAAAAGTGTCTTCCACTTGGATTAAGTGCCTTCCTTTTTGAAAGGAAGTTGTGGTTTCGGCATGTGGTTGCCCCATGCAGCCTTCCCTTGGGCTTTTAGAGGGCAGGAGGTACTCAAGGAACCAGAAGAAAGAGACTTTTAACAGGCCAAATCACAAAGAGCTCTGAAGAGCCACAGACCTCAGGGCCTGATTCTGATCCTGCGTACATCATCATGAAATGGGAGACGCATTCAACCTGATGCCCTAAAATGGCTAAAAGCAACACTGAAACCAGGCAATGTTTTAGCACAGGACAACACTGCTCTCTATAAAAGGAGCACAGCAGTAATTATGACCAAATTGTGATCCATGTTCCTTGAAATGTTTATGACCTATTGGAAAACTTCCTCCAGATTTTCAGGGGCAATTTTTATACTGGGAAATGTCTATGGATTTTCCAAATCTCTGTATATAATTACTGTGACTGATAAGGTAGTGAGAAACAGCACTGCATGCTCAGTCTCATGCATGTCCTACTGAAAGCACGTCTGGAGAGAAGATTTGTATCCAAACCACAATAATTTATAGCCCATAAAGATCTCAGTCTTCAGTGTAAATTCATCCCTGTGTATGGGTGGGAGCCTTAGCATGAGACAGTTCTGCACCGAGTGAAAAAGTGGAGCAGGGAGAGAAGCAGGCTTCCTCTCACAACATCCTCCTTTCCCTGTATTTATAGAGATTATCTAAAATCTGGAAAGGAGAGTGCAGTAGGTATGGCATTCATTTTTAAAACTGTGCTATAACCAATGGCTGCTAACTGTTCAAAACATCCTCCTTCTGTTGCTAAAGAAAACAGCCAAATAGAAGTAACGAGGAGGATAATTTGACTAATTATTTTTGTCCTGTGCTGATTCAAACTGGAAATTTAAAACGGCAAGGCTAAGCTTCTTGAGAATTTGAAGATAAAAAAAAAACAAACCAAAAACTGAAAAACTGAACTGTACAAATTCTAAGAATAAACTAAAATCAGAAATTACATGAGTATGGACTTTTCTTACTATCACGTTCATTAATAACAGCAGCTCGAATGAGTTACATTGCATCAGAAACATTTAAAGTGGCCAGATGGAAAACGTTTGAGAGAGTTACCACTCTGTAACTGCCCGTGTTAGGTGAGACTGCTAGTATCTACCACCAAGTATATAAGAGAAAAAACAGATTTGATTCTTAAGAGACAAATATTATGACGACACTTAACTGTCAAAGAGATGGTGTTTTAAGCAAGGATAACTAATGTAACTTGGCTAATTTGCTCTAAAATCCTAATAGATAATTGAAATATTTTTCACCTCTGCATAGGTATGTAAATTCAGCCTGGATGTGTTTGAGAGGAGGTGGGTATCAATCTTGGCTACTTAGAATGACGTAAAAAAAAGAACCTTTTTTTACTCTGATCTACTTTGCTAGATTTACCTATCCTGTTATAAAAATACATTTCTTCCTCTTCACAGTGTAGACATAGTCTAAAATTGAATCAAGTAACCAGACTGTACAAAGAAATAAGTGAAGTTTAGAGCAGTGTTAATAAGCAATATCCTTTCCTCTCCTTTGAAGAGCTTATGGTCCATCTGGTGAACAAACACTACAGGCTTATCTGAACTCCAACTCAGGCTGACTCACAGGCAGTTTAGAAGCACATTCTGTAATCACTGAAAGACTAAGTTATTTCACAGTGAAGATTTGCATTTTTTTTTTAAATAGTTGTGTCCCTATCACATCAAAATATAGATTTCAGATATATGTTATCAGGGTGAAGGGGGAAAAGGCATATCTGGGAATGAACTGACTTGTCTAAGGATAGCTATCTCTAATACACTCAATCTTAAAAGAAAATCTGTGAAGAAGCCAGAACAATTAGCAAATCTGCGTATATTGCTATGATTTTAAAAAATCAGAGCATCTAAGGAATGCACCTTAGGAACAGAAAAGAGTGAAAATAGGCCATGAGCATAAGCAGTGTTTTATGAGTACTCTGTAATAGTGGTAGAGATATCTTCCTGAGGTTTGGGCTTCTCCCCTGAAGTGACAAATTCTTTCTTTTTCTTTTCCTTCTATCACTAGCAGGAACGACGTACCATCCCTAATCATTTCAGTGAAGTGATGTGTATATGCAGGACATATACCTTTTCCCTGGGAAGCTGGCAGTCTTTTTGGTCGATGCAGTAAGCCTGAAAGAGCAAAACAGGGTAGGCAATTACTCTTTGAGAGGCTGATAAAAATTTCACCAGCTCAGACTACAGTTCAGTGATTGCTCTGCAACAAGTTCCTAACTCATTGCTTTTTGTTTTTAAACACTGGCATTTTGCTATTTTTTAAAGGTAGGAGAAATATATCTTTTTTTCTGTAACCACAGCACCATCATTAAGTTACTCTGTGTTCTTCAGTTCAGTCATTTTATGGTTTCCATGTACATTCTTCACCATGCAGGTATACTGTACCACAAATATTCACCACTCTTTTCATAAACAAACAAACCCCCAAGATTAGATTCCTTGCTATGTACTCTTTTTACATCTAGCTACTCTCCAAGGGAGTTATAAAAGCTAGGTTCTTTCTTAGCATGCACCAGCAGAACTAAAGTCAATAGAGATGTGGTCATTGTGTGCAAGAAACACCTTTAGTTCTGGTGGTTTTGTAAAACTTGAGATTCCAGCAAGTGGATTCTTAACCCAGTCTTGTTCCATTTTTCCACTTAACAGTTTGCAAACACAAACTCTGGTGTCAATGTATATGCAAAAAAGCAAATTTTTAACACCAACATTTCATTCTGGTAACAATATCTATAAATTAGCAACATAAATAATCTTTATTTTTCACTTCTGGGTCAGTACAGTCAAAGAAAAAAAATAGGTACTTTTCTATGTTCAATTTATATAAAATATGTAATATCTATGTGGAATACATATTACTTCTTTCTTCTGAGAGATAAATTTAGTTCAGGACCTTGGCATACGCTCCACTTCAGGAAGTGAAGGAAAATGTAAGAATTATTCCCTTCACTGTCACATTAAAGTGTCCCTTTGTCTTTCTAATCTCTAACCTTTCTAATCCCTAACTACCAATGAGGGGAAATGTCACGTATATGTACGTTATATACAGTCCTCAGTGTTGTGACAAGCTTTTTCTTTCAGCCAGTGGTTGAGGATAATCACGGAAGGATTACCCATCTGTTCTTGCCATGTGGCATTCTGTCTTCAGTAAGGAGATACTGCAGTTTACAGGTTCCTGCAGTTCTTTTTTTTCTGATGTTCTCTCATTAACTAAAAATTGTATTATTATCCTTCTGAGTTACAAATTTGAAAGTCTGGAAGACTCATGAAGGTGACCTACTTTGGATTATCGAAGTTAGAACCAGCCAATGACTGTTGCAAATAGCATTTTGTTTAGATGCAGAAGGAACTGGTTTCTTTGGCTTGGGCTTTCATTCTGGGTTTTGGTTTTGGTTTTTTTTTTTTTTGGTCCTCCCACTTGACGGAAAAAGACAGGTGGTACCCAAAAAAAAGGAAAGTCAAAGGGGAAGAGAAGAAAAAAAGATACTTTTTCACAAGGAGTGACACTGGAGGTTGTGTGTGTATGTTTAGTCAGTCTCTCAAAATGTCAACAGGGAGTTTTTTAGACTACCTTTATTACCAAGACATATCAATGTCTTTGTAATACATTACAATACTTTGTAATACATGTATGTGTAAAAATTTCTTTTGCTAGTCACCTGCAACATTTTCCATGTGTCTAAACTTCTATTTGAAACATCACAATCATTTGCTGGAAACAAGCTTTTTAAAGAATATTCCAATACTCTCTCAATTTGCCTAACACTGAAAAATACAGTATTTTAAAGACAAATAAGTTTTGTTCTTAAGGTTCTGATATGAAGCAAGTTCATCTGTATGAAAGCTTGCTACAAACATATCTAAAAATAGCGTGTCTGTTTTTCATAAACAGGACCATTTCATGGTAATTGATTTAATACAACTTTTTATGTCAGGGAACATTGTTTATGATATTATGTCAAACTCTGTATTGGCAGCTTCAACAGATCGTTTGCCTGCCACTGATGTGGTTGTGTCCCTTGACCACACTGGGTAGTCCTACAGAAAACAGTGTGGAGCTGCTACTATATGCCCATGTGTGACAGTGAAATTTTGCTGAATTTCTGCATAACTACTCCAAACTCTTGGACCAAGGTGCCTGAGAAGGGGCGGAGGGCAGTGGGAACGTGCTGTTTCCCTCTGCAGAGAGGTACAGAGGAACAGATAGACTTCATTTCCTGCTGTGGTTCCTAGCAGCCGGGTAAGCGAAGTGTCTCACCTCACCTCTCATAATCAGTCTGTCAACACCACAAGCTTATGAAGGATATTATAAACCAGAGACAATTATACAAATTTAAGCAAATAGGCTTGATAACTATCGTTAATCTTGCTGTACTTAGATAGACATTAACGAAAGCAGGTGCAAAAACCTGCTTGGCTATAATTTGGATACTGCAAGAAAAGGAAGTATTCAGACAAGGTATTTGATGTGCCTTAAAAGAAAGACAGTTTTTGGAGGAGTAAGGTATTAGTCCATGTACAACAAAGATGTCTGTGTCATACACTGTATGAGTTCTCATTTTAATAGCTTATGAATTCACAGAACTAGTAACACAGTGTAAACACTTGTTATTGAATCAGGGAAGATTTTGGTAAAGGTGATAACTTCCTGTATGATCTTTGAGAATTACTCTAATTTATAACAGTTCAAGCACCAACTTTATCTATGCCTCAGATCTTCCATCACAATGAAAAGACCTCCATAAATACGACCAAAAGATGCAAGATTCATTGACAATCTAGCCAACATACTCCTCTAGGGAAACAAGTTCCCATCTTTGCAAGACGAAAAGGCAGGTTCTTGAAGCTCTATGGAGACTGAGGAGCCAGAGGAAAATCCTCCTGAGCTAGCTAACTAACAGCAGCTTTGCCGTAGCAGACAGCAGAAGTATCTTGAAATTATCTTCTACATCTGTATGGTTTTGGCCTCAAAATGATTTCTAGTTTGATGAATTCAAGGACTGGAAGGAAAAAGAGCTGGTAAACCAATCTGTCCACATCAGCAGCGCCATACAAAACATACCAGCTGCCTGTGATTTGCAGAGTCATGCTGCTGACCATGCCTAAGCAGTTGCTACTACATAGTGACCACTTGCACACACATGTAATCACTGGTTTGCTTGCTGGTTTGCATGCCTGCAGCTGCACAAATTATGTACGTTTGGAGATGGCCAAGTTATGCCACAGTACTGCGCATACTGTTGTAGCCACCTTTAAAGAAAAGGTTTGGTTTGGTGCCGAACATCGTGTCTCCATCGGTTTTGAAAACCGATATTTATCTCACATAAGAGCACTCCAGATGCGATGACTCTTCAGCAAGGGCACCTGGAGGCTTGATTGCTCTCTGTGCTCTCACTAAGGGAGTTTGTACACAAGGTAATAAGTGCTTCTGCTTCCTTCAGGTCAGCCTGGTAAGATGGAGGTACTTATATGCCTGGAGTTCTACCTTTTGGACAGTACAGGTTCTTGCTATGACAACTCAGTGCTGAAATTACTAGTTCCTTCCACCCATGTTATTATTAAGGTGTGGATACAGCACACATCTGACTACTTGTTTGTCTGGAAAACATTCTGCTCCAAAAGAGGTATTTGCCACAAATGGATAACTGTTCTGGCAATGACATGACGTGCAGGAGACGTCCACTTTTCATGTAAGAACTCAAATTGCACCCCCCCATAACCCACCATAGGTGCATAATGCATGTGCTATATTGCAGAATTACACTAATATCTAAGTGTTTATATGTGCAAAATTCAGGCATGTACAGGTATAGACAAATAGATGCCATGGGTAAAACACCTTAGCTCACAGAATACAGACCGGGGGTTTGTAACTTAAATTACAATAGTTTGCCCCAAAGTGACATTAAAGTGTTACCTCTCTTGTAAAGGCAGAGAAGATTTAAAAAAGAAACTAAATATTATTCTGTGAAAGGGAGAATAAGTAAGTAGACCCTACAGTGATTACGCTGTGCTCATAAAACAATTCAAATATACTTCTGTTGTCTCTAAGTCTTTGACACTAAATTACAGTATAAAATAAATCCATCAGGAAGTTCATATAGCAAGTTATTTGTATATCATGTGCAAGCCACCTTTAAGATCAAACAAAATGCTAAGTTACAGTGAATTTTAATTCTGATTAATTCCGAACCACATTTTAACATATAAAGGATGCAGTTCAATACAATCTACATTCTCACAAAGTGCCTGTTACATCTAATATGTAGTTGCAATTTCATGTCATAGCGGGACACACCTTGATTAGTGTGAGCAAAGTTTTGCATTAGTTTTTTCTTTTCCTGAAGAAGTCTTACAATAAAATATTTCAAATCTCTTATGACCTGCTGGAAAATCCTGTAAATTCAAAGAACCCAGAAAGGCATCTAATGACATGTGTGATCCAAATGAATTTGCTGGCATATGGAAGGGCTTCAAACAAAGCATGTATGTATGAGCTTTGCTGAGTTGAGGCCTTACGGAATGATGCTATGCAAATCAGTTTAAAAACATTCAGAAGCTAAACTTGGCTTTAAATTGACTGTAACCACTGATCAACAGTGATTTCTTAGGCTATTTTTTAAAATGTATTTATAAAACAATGGTACAAGTTTTAAAAGTTGTTTTCATCCTACTTGCATATTCAGAAACATTTTTCAGGTTGCTGTTCACTAGTAGATGTGAGGTGTTTTTTTCCTGAAAATTCATATGCAACACATTTTTGTCTCTGGACGAGCTTTGCCTTTGGCTGAACTAGGAAACAAACTGCCCAGCTCAACAAAAGCTTATCCTGTTTATCTGAGGAGAGACTCACTTCTCCAACGCAGACCTACTAAAGAAAGCTTCAGAGGAGGAGAATAGGGACGGGGAGTCGACGTCCCTGTATCCCCTTATTAAGCGGTGGCCTGCTAAGCTTTTGCTTAGGAGATGAGCTTCTATAATTTGTTTGGCTAACAGCAAATGTCTTCACATTTCATAAGAGAGGTGTCTGTGTATCCAAGTTCCACGGTGACATCCAGACTGAGAGCTAGCCTGGTCCACAGTCAGATCATGCAGAGAGTACTCTGGAACTGTTCTGATTTGCTCTGCAGGCAGGTCCGTAACATAGTCATGATCCCATGTTCTCCAGCACTGTTTCTGCTCCAGGAAGCAGGACAGAGCCAACTCTTAACACAGATTTTATGTGTGCATGTGCAAGCCCATTTGTTTTAATATATAGCCCTACATTTAATTTGTAAAACTATTCCTAAAACGTTGTTGCAAGTAGACTCATAAAAAAAGAATAGATTGCAGCTGGCTGGTAGCATGGGTTGATTGCCTTTCATAGCCTTAGTCTCTTCACCTCACTTTGCACACAACTGCCATCATCACAGTTATCTGCAACCTCAGAAGGAATGCCAAAGATGAAGCTGGAGCCTGACCCCATCTCCCCTTTTGGAAGGAGCCTCTTCAAGTCAGTCCTTCTAAGTCACTGGGTTAAGGGCAGAGGAAAAAAACAGACTTTTTGACCTTTTTTTAGTATGTAACTTTTCTGTGACTAAACAAAGAGATTTGTTTGATGTCCTGTCAATCTGACATCTGTTTTAAGCATTACAACATAAATAAAAAGCAAGAGTACTACACATTTGTTAATGATCAGTTACTATGTATAAAATATATTTAAGTGAATAGAGTAATTTGCTTCTTAGCCAGCAGAGAGGGTGTAGTTTCTTCTCACCAGTTACATACAGGTAGATCTCACATTTCTATTACCTCTTCAACCCCAGACCTCCAGATGTACACAACAGTTGATGAGACTGTAGTTGACCCTGTACAACACTGACGCTTCTGAAATGGCCACATTCTTGCCTGGAAACTGAACCCACAAATTTTGTAGCTCATTTTGCAAGATGAACTACAGTGAAACAGATTCTTATCTCAGATTTGGATTTACCTGCGCACAGATGGAAAATGCAAATAGGATCTGTATTGCTTATTTTTAAGACTCATGTTGTGAGGGACGAGGCATATTACACATTTCATGCATTAGTCTCTCCTTTGTGCTGCCCATAATTGGCAGAGCTTTTCAGTGAAAAATTATCTGGCCAGATTCTCTTACAGCCTCATGCTCTGCAGAAATCTGTCTTAGGTTAGTCTATATTAGGAGTAATATTCAAATTGAGTCTAAGCTCACATGAAAAATGTGTTTAAAAAGCTCTAGCAGATACAATCCTTTTTGCCTGACTTTGTTCCCTGCTGTTGTTGGTCTCTCATGGGATTTCTTGTAGAGTGGTTAAGTGATCTATACTAAGATTTCAAAAGCAAAGATAATAGGAACTCTATTCATGGGTTAAACACTTAGCTGCTTTAATACAATATGTGTAGGAGCAGCCCCTAATGGCATTCAAATCTTGTTATTGCTGTGCTTCAGTGGAGGATGTTCTTGGTTTTGTGGCTGCAAGAAGCAATTGTCAGAGATGATTGTAAATCCTGAACAGCAAATAAATCCCACAGCATGTAGAAATGATGCCTGATTCTGCTCTTATGGCGGTGTGTATCTTTGGACTTCACTGGGCTTGCTCCTGATTTACACCAATGTGAGTGAGATACTGCAATCAATGGCTTGTACCAAACCTATCCATGGTGTCTGACTCTAGGGGCATCAGCTCTTAACTTCATATTGGCCTAAAATTTCTAACCTTTCCTTTGCAAAAGACTGCTGCCTATTCACAGTGTCTTGGCTTGTGACCACTCCCCTAAAACCAGTATTGTGGCAAGCTCTGAGCCTTCAGTATTTCTGAATCTCATGTCCAACTTATTTTTCTTATGTTCTCCATGGCTTGCTAGCACCTCCTTTGCCTCCCCTGCCTCTAAACTAGCAAATTGGCTAATACAGTGGAGAAAAGCCAAGCTTTCTTCCAAAGAAACACCAATTCTAGCTGAATACACATTAAATAATTTCATTGCTCTGTGTCTCTTAAACGTTATGAACTATCTTTGCCACGAGGAAAAGTTGTAACAGACATAGATCCAGAGGCCTATCACAACAAGCTTGGTTTTACTCATTAATCCATCAAAGATGGATTAATGAGTAAAGATGGATTAATCCATCAAAGATGGATTAAGCACAAATATTAGAACCCTAAGCAAAACATAAAGAAGGAGCTGTTTGAAAGCCAGGCTCATATTCATAACACAAAAGCTAGCTAAATTAATGGATCAAGAGGTCTATTGATTTTAGTTCCTTTTTGTTTGTTTCACACACACAGTAAGAGATTAGGAAAAAAAAAAAGACTAGATAAGAGAATTACTGGTTGATTAAATAGTATGGTAAAGTTTATTGCTAATTAAGGCCAAAGGTGCACAAGTGAATCTGGTGTCCAAATACCACTGAATTTCAATGGATGTTGAATGCATGTAGCCAGTTTAAGTCTCTTTGAAGATGATGATGTAAACTTTGCTACGTAAGTAATGCTAACATGGTACATGAAACAGAAACACAGGCCCTTGCTAGCCAGATAGAGTAATTCTGGCATTGTAAATGGCAAAATAACTGCTGAATGACCATAGGCATTTTCTCAGTTTCACATGGTACGGTAGGTACTACGTGTTCTAGCTGTCAAAGTAATGTTCAGAAAGTTATGCCACCCAATCGACGTCATCACTATACTGCTTAAGCAGCCTCAAGCGCTACCTGATTTGATGATGACAAAATGAATCATTCTACCATATGATCTCTGAAATGCAGAGGAAGCGTTCCAAAGATATGAACTCAAGATGCAACGGATACTTGCAGATCAAATATTGGTAAAAGTCATAATACTGTATATTTCCAGCAAATCTGTAATTTTTCTTTCACGTTTCCTTTATCATCACTAGCTTGGGTTGTGATTTATTTATTTGGCATGTGTGTCATTATAAACAAATATTTCACTTCAAATTAAACATGATGAAACTAGACATCATACAGATTTTAAATTTGGTATGAATCACAATCAGTACCATCAACTTAGAAACAGGTTCTTAATCCATTTTTGCTGTGCACAGTGTAGTCAAAAGAACAGTTTTAAGTGCTTCCTCCCATCTCTCTCCCAACTTCCAATATTCAAATTCAATGTGTTTGTTTAAATAGCAAAGTCATCTCCTGACAAACAATAGAGCTGAATTTGTTTGGAAACAGTTACAGTGCCTTTAAATAATCTGGTATATTTTGTTTTTATTTTTATTACTGAGATTAAATCACCAAGTTTATCATAGGTTAAGGGCACATATAGGATAAGTTAATGTAATTCAGCTGATGCACAGTAAGTTTCAAGATGCAAGGAAAGGTTATGCTGGACTAAACTCAGATGTAAATTCCTATTGCTATTTATAACATGGTAATTCCTGCAGGGATCACAGGGTCTTCTGTTGAAGGTATTTAGGGTAAGGTTAACACTAAACTCAGAACATCAGCATGGATAGAAAGTGTATGGCTCATAAAACATCCATACGCAGACAAGTCCCCTCTAAAGACATTGGCACTTACTGTCTAAGGACAGTGGCACTTACTGCTGGACTGGGGACTGGGCTGGAGACACACATCATCTCCCCATCCAGCTGTCTTAGTGGGAGAGATCATCAATGGCAGCCACTTGTCACCACTCCCTGCTGGAGATAACTCTACTGCATACATGTACACAAACACTCCTACGGTTCTTCAAGCAAATTTGTCTGAGATACCTCAGACTATCCATCCTCAGAGTACTGCTCTCCTTCAGAGCGGTGGTACAGAGCATTTGAGGATGCTGACCTCGTCCTCTGACACAGCTGGAATGGGAAGGAAGTGGAAAGGAGTGAAAAGAGCAACTCCTCCCTCAGTTTCTAAATAATTGTGCAAAAGGACTAAAAAAAAGCACTTAAACTTACTATAGAGAAACAAAAACCAGTACCCTAAACAAGAAGGAACCCTTCTGGCTCTGCTGCTGTTTGTCTCACATTGCCATTTGGTTCCTCTTTTGGGTTAATCTGCGAAATGTCATCATTGACCAAGCACAATAACTGAAGCCCAACAATGAAAGCACAAATATCATGGGAGCTATCAAAAACCTTTGGAGGAAAAAGCCCTGTACTCTTCATAGAATCTCAGGAAATATACCCATCTACCATTGTGCTAGTCTTTTAGAGGAGCCTCCGAAGCTGGCTTTCTTTACCAGGAAGACAAGATATTGTTTACATCACTGTAACTGCACATCTGAATTACAGCTTATTGTCAGATAACTTTAGCAGTGGTGCAAATTTAAACTGACATGCAATATCACAAAAAGACCATAAACAATTAGAAAAGAGAATCACACAATAGATTAGCACTTAGTACATATAAATACGTACTGAAAACATCTCAAGTTGACAAAATAGCTTTGAACATAATGAAATGGCTTTTCTTCTTTTTTTAGAGATGAACTGTTCAGCTGATTGAATTTTGAGATATTGCTGAAGAGAGAAGAAAGGTGAGAAGTCAAAAAAAGAAAGGTAGTAGGACTAAGGCAACACAAGGCAATAATGACACAGATTATGAAACAATATGCTCAGAAAAGTAATAATTAAGGTAAGTCTCAAGATAAGTCTCTTGTTCACTGTGTACAGTTTCTCCACACTCTGAACAGAGTATTGCCTGGGCCAGCATACCAAAGAGCTGTCTCTGAATTCCAATTAATCTCCATTTCTCTCTCTTCCCCACTGTCACCACATCTGGACAAAAGATTGGGTTTTAATCCTTTCTGCTGCCACCAACAAAGAAGCCATAACTCAGTCCCTACATCTGGGAAGTAATGTGCTAACAGCGTATAAACCAAAGCAAATTACTTGCCAACCGAAGCAATGAGGCACCCAGGAGGGTAGAACAATAAGAACTCTATCTTTGGCCTGTTCCTGAGCTGATGTACATTCACACCACCTCTTGCTAAAAGCCAGTGGGCAAACTCTTTATCTAAGTCCTTAACACAGCGTGGAGTAACACTGGAGATGGTAAATTGTATCACAGAGCCTATCTGACTGCATGTTCTGCAATGCAAAAAGAAAAGATAAATGAAAATATACATCTTGGACAAAATATCAGTAAATATGCTAATGGCCTTCAAATATATGTAAGATTGTTGCAAAGGCAACAAATTGTTCTTTGAGTCCAAATGAAGATAGGACAAGAAAACTGAAACAAAAAAAAATTTTGAAAGACATCAAGAAAATTTTCTAAGCACTGGTAAGATCATCTGGGGAGGTAGTGAAGTCTCCACAAAAACAGGTTAGACAAATAAGCTGTCAGAAATGGCTTAAGAGTTTCTGATTTTCCCTGAGGGCAAACTGAACTTTCAGGATCCCTTCCCACCCAATATTCTACGGTTCTACAGAATGTGGTAGTGAACAAGAGGGACAGGAGCCCTGCCAATTCCACATGGAAACACAGATGAACTCAGTATTTCCTGTCCGTAAATTGTAGGATGCTAGAAAAATATGTCCACAGCCATATGTATTAATAAAAGGGATCTAAAGAAATAATTGCAATAAGAAGGTTCAAATCATGGCTTAGGTAACACTTGCAAGGAGCATTATTTATCTGTCAGGAAAAGGAGACTTGAGTTCAGTGTTTCTGAAAGGCTGGCAGCACCCAGTGGGCATTTACCACTCCAGCGGGCAACAGCAGTATGAGCTACTGCAGTGTTAATGAGCTTCAGCCTAGGTCTTTGTAGGCAACTCCTTGGAGTAGTTCATTTAGGAGACTAATTTAGCCTTTGATTGACTGAGATCATTCCTTTGACTAACAATTGTTATTTTGCATGTAGATACCTGGCTGTTTCATGCACGTCGCACGCACTGCGATTGCTTCTGGACTGAGATCACTAATTCCCCTCCGAATTCATGGTGATCACAACCATTAGAATGAACAGCTAAACACAGCTTTTAGCGGCCAAATTTCAGTTTCATTGCTCTCAGAACTTCAGTTATCATGGCTGGCCTATAATTTTCAGGCTGGTAAAACCTCAACTGTCATGTTTGGAATTTCTTTAATGTTTACTATAAATGCACGAGGTTGATTTGTGTAGAATGGAGTGACCCGCAGTGGCTCAGGAATTTGGCAGAGAGATTCACATATTTCACCAAAATTCTGTTTGGCCTAGAGGGGCATTACAATTGTAAATGAAGAATGTGCTTTTTTATATAGAAGTAATTCATAATAGAATATGTTCCAAAATAATTCTTTGTAAAAGATGAACTACCACAAAAGCAAAATGATCTTTGCCTCCCCGTCACGGGAATGAATTCAGATTCAGAAAGCATATGGAACTGGAAGAGTCTGATTTGACACATTTTGCCAGATATATTGTGGGTGAAAGCAGGGGAAGGAAGCAATTCTGTTACCATTAATCTTAAACAGGAGGCCTAGAGGTGAACCACTTAAGTTTCCTTTCAGTAATCCTTTGAGCTATCTAGGGTCCTTATATTGTTAGGGAGCAGGAACAGTTGTGTAACTGCCATCCACTAACAAACCCAATCACAGGAAAAGCTCTTTGACGAACAACAGAAAAGAGGAGACTGCTGAAATATGCTTCTTTAAGTAGGATAATTTGGATTATCTGGAGGCATCTAAATATTTGTAAAAATCTGGGAAGAACCCAAAAATGCCATATTTTCTAAAATAAAAGATAAAATTATACCCTTTTTGGGACATATAATTTTGACCTATATTTACACATGGTTGCACCTGTGGACTAAGCAAATACATTATGTGTGAGGTCCTGTTCTTACATTCAAATTTGGGGTCTTGGTAAATGCAAATGATGGAAGAAAATAACACAAATACATTGGCACCAGTTTGCGAGTTGCCTTGTTGCAAAGAAAGAAATTTGAGGCTATTCGCCACCTTCATCACCTCAATACAGGGAAAGCTTCTGGTGTTAAGTCAATAAGTTACATGTTGTGTATCAGTAATGTTTTCAACTTAAGGCTGAGAAATTACAACGTCTGAAGAAGCCAAGGAAGAAATATAATATTTGAGCATATTTACTGTAAAATGAAGGGCTCTCTTATCTCAATCTAATAAAACAACAAGTGGACTGCAAATCTGATATTGAAATAAATCCAATTTACTCTCGTGTAATTGCTTATTTGATTCTCAAATATGACATGATGCTAGAAAACAAATTGATATTCTGTCATTTCTGTTTCAGTAAACTTAACTCAAACAAGTTGCCCTTTAGGTCTATCTTGGATGGAACAGTACTTGATCTTCATCCCAAGGAAATCAGAATATTAAATTTGTTTGAAAAATTATTATCCAAACCATGACGCCTTTTCAGACAGTGTTTGAACTGCATACTAAAAAGACCAAATTTCCCCTGAGAGCCAGCACAAGCACACAGAAGATGAAGTACTGTAGTATATCCTCCCTCTGCAAGAAATGTATCAGTAGTAAAGGTACAATATCAGCTCAGACAAGTACAGTAGACAAGTACAGTACAGAAATTGCAGAAGTCTTGAGGATCTGGGCCATCTTCCTCCTTCCTTCTCCCTCCTCCAGCCAAAATAAAGACATTTTTATATGACCTTGATATGCCTCAAGCATTTAAAGAATAATAAGTTATATAGACTCTATACTGCCTCAGCCATTGTCAGAATACCATATCCAGCATCAGAATCCATAAGTTAATAAATTGAAAGGTGTTAAAAACACAAACCTAACGAATAAAGGCAGAGGGGGAGAAGGAGGAACATTTTTCTGCTGGAAGTTTCTGGAGGTTGAAAATGTTTATTCAAATGAAAAGAGATTAACATCACTGTTTCCAATTCAGACAAAAAATTGAGAGTAGGTGGTTGAGGATGGCAGATAAGGTCAGCAAGATAGGCTGGCTGACAATGCAGCTGGCATCTTAAGGAAAGGTTGGCAGCAGCGATCGAAATAGCCTATAGAACTTCTCACTGAGGACTCTTAGGGGATAATCTTCATCATATGGAGTTTTAAGGTCAAATCAAGGCAAGTTTAGGGAAAAAAAAATCCCCCTAAAAGGTCCAAGACATAATTAATTCATGTCTGTGCAAGCTGAGAAAGGATTACAGAAATGGTCCCTGTGATTTTTTTTTTTTTTTAATTTACGAACATTGGAAAAGGTTGTTCTAGACATATTACCATTTTTAGTGATATGTCCTACTTTAATTATAAAGTATTTCAGCTTAGTTAATATGCTTAAAGTTACAGCTATTAAAACCAGTGTTACAGAAACAAATATTAATACAATTATGATGAAGTAGGACAAGTTAAGAGTATGGGCAGGTATGGGATGGCAGTTGGTAGGAGCACATTAACTGAGAACTTCCAGAACAATCCAATTCCACCCTTTCAAGAATTCTACTAATGTCTATTTATACTCTGTATACAGTAACTATAACTACCTCTAAAACATTTACATTTTATGTAATATGTCCTGTTTCCCCTGCTATTGTACCCTTGACCATTAAGATAATAAATAACATTAGTTTTCTAGGCTTGTCAAGACATATTTCTAGGAGGATCTGGGCACAACATCCAGACAACCCTTCCTTGTCTCTCTTCCTTGAATAAGAAGTTTGATGCTGCATTCTTCACTGACAGGATCATTTCATTCAGATTTCACTGTGATTCTACATTTTTTGGTTTATGTCCTGTATTCTTCTGTACATATTTGCCTCTAAATAAATCTAGCCTATTACATGCAGAGGGAGAACAGAATACTTTTCCAGGTAAAATATTTGCAGACCAAAAGACTGACAGAAAGCACTAGAAGAAGATGTAATTCAGTACTTAATGTATACAGTAATACAAGTTAGTGAAAACTTCTCTTTTTTTTTGCTGTGGTAGGTGTGATGTCAGGTCAGGAGACAGCGCTCATTTATACTGATTGTCGCTGCCAAAGTTGGCATGACTGTAGAGGAGCGTAACACGAGAAGATGTGGCTGGAAATAAAATTGATCCACCTGATCCAGCGATTCCTCAGCTTCCTACATATTTTCATGACAAACCTCCTTTTCAAGCTGCTAATAAGACACTGTCATATTTCAGGCTGAAACTCCTTAGGCTTGTAAGCTCTAAGTGAACATAAAGCTGAAGTTCATACCAGAGATACATCCAGGCTTCCAGCTGAAGACTAACATTGATCAGTCAAGGGTAGAAAACGCAGAGAGCAGAATGCTGTTACTATAGTGAGTGCTGCAAAAATCAATGTGTTTGAAATGGGAATCAATCTATTGAGGCTGGTAGATTGCAATGAGACCTTATATTCTAGTTACAGTCCTACCTGCAGGAATTGGGGACAATTTAGTGAGCTCACTGAGGGGCAGGGAGGGGAAGAGCGCTCAGTAACGTGCTACAATCAGTTGTCTTCCAGCATTCTCCACAGTCATTTCCAGTGCGACCTTCCCTCCCACCCCCAGCAGCTTTAGCTCCAACTGGACAGCTCTCTGCAGCCAGGTACCCTCTTTCATCTAACAACCGCAGCAAGGCTTTCTTCGCCAGTGCCTTCTGCTTGGGTCTTGGAACATGCTTCTGTAGATCATTTGTGCCAGAAAGATTAACTACAGGAACGTCTGTCAAAAGCAGATACTAATGGGGCATAAGGGTGCCAAAAATGTCAGTGTTGTCACAGCCCTAGTTACAGCTCGAAATAGTCATCACAACAGTCACATCCCTGTATTTCCCGTGGCAGCCACACTGCTGCCATCACAGGATCTTATTCAATACAGTGGATCTTATTCAATTGTATTTTTAGTATTTTCTCTGTATTCTTGTATCATCAAAAGTGCTGATTTGTATACCAAGGAATTCTTTAACCAAAAAAAAAGAAAGTATCTTGTATCTGAAACATGATATACTACCAAAAAAAAAAAAGGAAAGAAATGCAATCCAGTTTTCTAGAATTTAGGGTGTAATTCTGCTGAGTTACACAGATATGAGTCATTTCACCAAAACCAGGAAGTTAGCAGAACTTTACTCAGTATGAGGAATAACAGCTAATTTTGCAAGATCTTCCTAAAAATCAAAAAGTATTAGAGCGCATAAAATAAGGTCTCTAAAACTGGGTGAACCATTTTCAACAAATTGGCAGTTCCAAAACATAATCACTTTTTCTGATCAAGAGTTTTCAACAAGCAAACTGCATTTTCTTTTGAATTTGCTCATCACAATTACTTAACAAATGGATTACTGCAACTTGTTTCACTGCCAGAATTTGTGCTTTGCAATTGATTGCTGGAGTCATGATTATCCCAGGGGAGAACATCCCATGGGAGAGCCATGAGGCTCACAAAGAAGTTTCAAGACCTGTGTATGAGCACCTCCAGAGGGTAAGCAAACATCCATTGACATTTACACATGCACTTATGGCCCTTTTAATTACAACCATGGATTTATCTGTATAAATAAGTGTAGAGCAGCATTATTTCCAAAAGAAACCAGTGACATGAAGAAAACTCTTTCCTCCACTTCATCTCACTGTGGGCCTATAAGTGTTGATGATTATTTTAATAATAACAAAAATGAAGAAAGAATAAATCCCAAAGAAAATTTAAGTGATTTGTAAATCTGATGAAGTGTAAATCTGTGCAACTGAAACAAGGGTTTGGACCAGCTCTTCAGGCTGGAATAATTGATATTGCTATGTCACCATCAAAGCATTTGTCTTGGTCTAAAAGTCCTACCCAGGACCGGGCCACTAAGGGTCACCCAATCTAGTTTCTGCCCCAGGATTTTGCTGAAGGTCACAGGTGGGGCAGAGAGCACAGAGGTATCATGGAGAGATACACAACAGAGTGGGAGAGAGATTAGAAGATCCAGAATCTGGGGTGAGTTTGGTTAAATGATCACAATTTTTGTGTGTGTTTAAGCAGAATCCTTCTGTTTAGAACTCAACTGAAAAATCTTATGTTAGAATAACATGAGAACAGAACAACATCTTCAGTCTCAGTATGTAGTTATGTTTGCCTACCAAGACTTTTTTTTTTTTTTTAAACTGTGGAATAAATCTGTCCTGATTTATATCTAATGCTGTGTATTACATTTTAAATTTTTCTTCTGTGCTCACGATAGTTCTTTCATCCCTGCTGTCATTATGTTAATGATATAGTGAAATAATACTGATTTTAGAGCTCTCATTTTCTGCCTGGTTCAAAAAAAAATAGATGAAAAGCCTGCAACCTGATTTCTTCCCCCAAAATAGAATATCATTGGCCTAGGAACAAAGGTGAAGTCACAAAGCTAAGCATCAGGAAATGGGAGCAGAGTGTCGACAAACAACCCACAAAACAGCAAGAATGACAACAACCACCACCAAAAAAAAAACATCTGAAGGAAGAAATGCAGTAAAAATTGGTTAAAATTCTCTCTTTAGTAATGCTGGATGAAATCCAGACTACAATCACTGAACAGTGGAGCTGTTCCAATTTTTGCCACGGTAACATCAAAATACTTCCTTCTCTACAGACATCCTTTAATTCTTTCTGGAAAATGGAAGAGAACACACGTCACCACATGTGACAAGTGTTCTTAAGCAGCATGCTGAGCACCAAATGTGAACTATAATTCATAATTCATGCTCAATTAATCATGATTTATAAGGAATGGCTCTGTTAATGCTTCTACTAACTACCTAACCTGCTTTGAGAGATGCAGCCAGAATTGTAGTTGTTGTGACTTGCTCTTCTGAGTGACAGACTATGTATACCCTGGCAGCTATCAAAGACAACAGCCTTCCCTCCATGAAGAGAAAAAGCAATTCTCAGAATTGCAAAAGGCTAAAAAAAGCTCTGAATGAGAAGCAGAAATGAAAGTACATGAGGGTGGAGAATGTCATCTTTTCTCATGGAAATCCCACTCTAAAATCAGTGGAAGGAACCTTACATAATCCAGAGCCTTGGGTCAAGCTAAGACTTGAATAACCTTAATTTAGCAAATGAGCAATTTCCAAGTGATACAACTGAAAGAGGAGAGATCTCCAGATATAGCTCTGGAGCTATTTTTACATGACAGCCAGATAGCAAATCCTCTTGATTCAAGGGAAGAAGCTTTACCTTCATGTATTGCTATTTTTGATAATCAGAAGGAGGAGTTAAAGACAGACTGGCTCATTGCTCTACTCAATTCAGATTCTGACAAAGAGAAAACTGAAGTGCACAGTTGATGGACCTGCATGATCCTCTCTGCCCTGGGATGTGTTTATGGATATTAGAAAGCTGGACTTTATGGTTTACAGCCATATAGGCTGGCAAGAAGAGCAGTGACTTAATGAAACTTTGAAGCCCTCTGGCCTAGTTTGTATCAGGCATCCATCACGGATAGGTGGAGATATTTTAGAACTGCCCAGCGCATATTCAAATAAATATGTATGCTAGAAAACAAATATATAAGTCGCATAACAAGAGAGGATAATTACATGCAGAACTCTCTGATGTCTTTCTATCAATAAAATTTGTCTTATTCATCCCTGTCAACTGAAACTTAGGGGCAATGTAGAATCTATTTTTCACACTCCTTGCAATCTCATTCCAAAAGTCTCCTGCAGCCCTCAGAATTTCAGGGCTTTCCAGCCAGGAGGAGTTCAGCTAATTCTATTCCAGCCTGTCATCGGTAGAGTTTGGGGTGTTTTCTCTACTTTTTCCTCCCTTTCCACCTTCTCATTTTTAAGCTATTTTCCATCTCAAACCAATAAAACCTGCCATGGAAAGCTGAGCTCAGCATTAGTAGAGCACCACTCTTGGAAAATCTCTTAGAAAACTATTTAAACAGGTAATGAGGCACTTTTCTCTCTTGAGTACTGATTCCTGGCTGTTTTGAACATCATGAGAGTATGAACCGACAGAGCCCAACAGCAGGGCCAGCAAACGCAGCGCGGAGAAATGGTTATGAGTAGTTAGCGCTACCACCTGTTATTTAACCAGCTACTAGCAAGTCTAGGGGGAAAACAGGATGGTCCTGAAACGCGAGGGAAGTGTCCAAGTTCAGTAAACCCGCGAGTCCACCGGACTGGAGGAGTGTCCTCCGCGCTGCGTGTGCCCACGGCTCCGCGCCGCGGGTGGGAGAGCCCCAGCATCCGCCTCCGCGCGCCGCCAGGTGGCGCCGCAGCACCGGCGTCGGGGGCGGAGCGCAGCCCCGCGGGGGACTGAGGTCCGGCCCGGCTCGGTCCGGTGCGCCCGGCCCCGGGCTGGGCAGCCGCTCTGAGCCGGCAGCCTCTCAGGGAGTGCACCCTCAGCCCGTGCCGTGCTTCCACCGGAAACCGGCGCCGCTCGCTGGTATGTTGCCATTTTGCCCCCAAATCTGAAAGGGCAAAGGAAGTGAAAAGAACCGAGGCGGACATCCAACCCAGACCCCGGCATGTTTAAACCTTCAGAAAGCGCCTGCTGCTGTTCGCCTCAGCCTGGCGAGCGGGCTTGGCCCTCCTGAGCCACTGAGCTTAGGATTTCATAGACTCATTAACTCATTTGGGGAAGGGTGAGGGGAGAACAGGCCAAAGCTCATGAACCGATCCTTTTTCCTTTTCTTTTTTTTTTTTTTTTTTTTGTAATTTAAACACAATTTTAGAAGAGTCATTTACATTTAGGGAAACATTGTGCTTTACGAGGCTTCATGTGTTTGTGCACTCAGATCTCAGACTGTCGCAGTAAATAAAAAAACTCAAAGCACTTCATAAAAAGATCATGTATGTTACTGTCCTTATTTTACTATAACAGAAAAGCTTGGATACATAGGGGTAAAGCAATTTATCCAAATGACCCCAGACAAAGACAGAAAAATCAAGATGTTCTTTGCATTCCTGGACAGCCTGCTCCAGTGGTCCTTTGTAAGTGGGAAAGGTGGAGAAAACCCCCAAGGGAACTGCCTATCTCACTGCATTCTCCAACGCGCACAGGCACAGCTATAACAGCCTAAGTGAATCGAGAGCCTGCTTTGTGAGCACACCCCACCCAGCCTCTCCTCACTCTTGCCAATCTTTCCTTGCCAAGCACACGCTTTTCTTTTGGTCTGCTCCTCTATGCCTTTTTAAAGGGGAAAAAGAAACGTGCAACTATTGCAGCATGCATCTAATTTGTATCACAATATGTCAAAAAGCTTTTTACCTGAGGTAAAAGGGCCAGATTCACACCTGATGTCCGTCCCCAAGTATGTCACACCCCTAACTGGGAGGTGGGAAAGCTGAAGGCGTTCAAGCAAGCAAAGAACAGGTCTGACTCCTGCTCTGAATCGCTGTGGCTACAGCCTCCCCCTGCGGTGCTGGAGCTCGGTGCTCAGCAGCGGGCAAGGAACAGGGCACCCTGCAGCAGGATGAGCATCTTGGCTTGGACAAGATACATAAAGTTCCTGGCCTGTGATGGTTTGGGTGGCCAGTGAGATGAGTGTCTTCACCCAGTACACAGGCTGTATCCTATCGCTGCTTTTATTTCTGTTGAAGAAGCCAATTTACATTTAGATTTGACCTTGAAAAGGACAGAAACAATTTCTTCTTCTAAGATTGCAATTTTAGCAGATGCCGTGGCTGCAGTACTCAGCACTTGCAGAGCTAGCTGCTGCCCAGGTAAGTGGGATTCCTGTGCGTCAATGCAGGTTGGATGAGAACGCTCACCAGGTAAGAGCAGACCTGACACCCTCAGAATCAAATGTGTAGCCTCGTCTACAGTCTCAGTGATTTTTTTCCTGTGTTCAACAATGAAAATACTTGCAACAGCCTGATCCTGAAAAAATACCCATGCATGAATAAGTTTACTTGAATTCACGGTCCCACAGAATCCAATTAAACAACCACCAGCATAAAGTTATTCATGTATTCGAGGCTATGGACAGCTGGGTCTGACATTTATTTTGGTCTGGTGCCAGTTACAATAACCATCCCTTTAGCTGTATTTCGTTTCTCAGCTATACAATTAAAAGTTAAATTGTTACCATCCTACTCCCAGTGGACCCTCAAGGATGAAACTTTTATAGGTTTATAAATACATTATGTATTAAGTACTCGTGTCTGTTTGCTAGCAAATCTCCCATGGATTCTGTGGGGAAAGCACAAAACAATGAATTATGTATTCAGGATTTTGTGCCGATCTCAGTGTGTAGTTGTTACAGTGTTTGGAATAAAAGGAACATAGCTATTTGATAATTAATTACACTCTAATTACATTCACCTGGGAAAAACAGACAGCACTAAGAGGCAAATAGGGGTCAATAATACTAATGTAGTTGATCACTAATCTTGCATATACAAGTACCAATTAGTTAAGCAGAGTTAAACAGAGTCAGTGGTAATTTGCATGAGGAATTCTGAACGCAGAGATAAATTAAACGTGTAGAAAGATAAATGAAGCTACCAACTTAAACTGAAATAGTGATCTATTTTCCTTTTTTTCAGGTTACATTTAAGGAACTGTCCATTAAGGGATGTCAGGTTACTTTCAAGGCTTCTGTGTATCCTGGAAGTTGAGTTCACCTCCGTGTTACTTTCCCTTTAGTGTAACAAAAGGTGCATCATGGTTCAAAAAGGAATGTAAGCAGGAGATATCAACAGATGTTAAGTGCTGGGAAGAGGAACAGACCAAAGCACAGCAAGGGAATTTATTGAACCTGGCTTTAAAGGTGGCGGTTGTGCCTACCCCACTCTCTGAGCTGGTGTTCCCACACAAGCCCTGCAGATGGCTGAGCATCCAGATCTTTAACTTCAGCAAGATGACCGGACCACGCTGAGCATTAAACACATGCAGAGCTGGTTTATGAGATTAGAGCTTAAAGGAGAATAGACAGAGGCTTCAGTAGTTTGACTTGATACTTCTTTGATGTATCTGTTAGGCAGTGGAGAAAGCAGAGGCGTAACGTTGGCGAGGAAGGGTACCTGTGCACCTAGGAAGCCTCTTTGGGCTGTTCCACAGGTGGTTCCCAGCACTGTTCACCCAGACACCAGGTGATGGGAATGACACTCCTCCTCCGTAATTTTCATGAAAAGGCTGCTTTCTGCTCCATCCAAACAGTGATTCTTGGCAGCAATAACAATACAGAGGGGTTTTAGTGGGGTCCAAGGCAGGCTTACAGCTGCAGCAGCAGGTTGACCCCGGGAAGAATGGGAACACTGATGCCTGCCCACCACCGCACTCAGACTGTTCGCGATAAGAAGTGGCAAATTTCTGGTCTCACACTCCTGCAAAAAGCTTCTCTCCACGTTTTGGAGTCCAGCTGTGCTATATTAACATATGTAAGAGAGACAGAAAAACAAGCCTTTTCATTCTATATAATGACAACCAGATGCTACAGTGTAACTTGGCCTAGAGATGGCTGGAAACTGGCTGTCTGCTCCGGGAAGGCAGTTTGTCCATCCACATGTGGAGAGGAACTGCTGGTGAAACTTTATTACTTAAGGAGGGTGGGGCCCTGGTCTTTCATCTCACACAGGGGAAAAAAATAGATGGGAACATCCTTAACCACCACTGATTCATAGGATATTGCACCAAACCACAAAAAGAGGTAAATTCTGGACTGCTATTTTGAGAGCTCTTACTGATCTTCAGCACAGCAGAGCTTTTCCCTAGCCATTAGTTCAGCAGTAACGACACAACGGAATGGAGTCTTTCATGGGTTTGATAGTACAGAGCTCGCCCAGGAATCCTTGGCTTGTGCCTACAGTACCTGCGAGTCACGCGTGAACCCCATCCAAGATCAGCATAAAAATCAATCCTGTGTGTCAGCACTGCTGATCACGTGCATTTAGCTTGGAACAGTCAAGAAACAACAGCTTAACACTTAAAACAAATTAGAGCACGAGATTTGTGCCCCCTGCTCTAACACTTTCCAAGTGGAAACGCTGATGGCTCTGTTTCATCAAGTGCGAATGGCTGAGCGTTCCTTACAGAAGACGACAGCCGCAAGCGCTCACACAGCACAGCATTCCCAAGGCTGCTGGATTTGGAGGAGCTCAGCTCTGCACTCAGCCTGAGCCAGGCCACCCCCTTCACCCCCCTTCAAATCAGACTTTCTCCTCAGGCATTGCCAGGGTAGGGGAGGAGAAAATTCGTCATTAATAAGCCTTGCAGCATGCAGAGAGAGCATCATGCTCAGCTATTAAAGTCTAAGTTCTGCTCTTGCCCATTTATATCGCCATTTGGTTATTACGAACTGACGCCTCCTCTCTTGAGACTTGACGCTGGTTACGCATTACCATCTTCTTTCCCTTTTCTAATCCGCAGTAGACATAACTGCTGCCCACCCTGCTATGAAGTATGGACTTCATACAAATCAAGAAGTTCTGTACAATTCTGTTATTGTCTTGCTAACTACTGCGCTTATGGCTCAAACGCACCTCCCTCTCAGATGGAAGGGTGGAACCCAAACTTCTTGGCCAGGGTGAAGAACTATTACAGACTATCCGCCGTGCATGATCTTAAACTGAGCTATGCTTGAACATACTGACTGTAGAATTATCTGTAATGAAGTCTCTAAACCTCCTAGGGACTTGGGCACTCCTGTGTGGTTGTTAGATAAAAAAGAATACGCAGGAAGTCACAGCCATTTCACAAACAGCAACAAGGAACCTGTTCTATTTAATCACAGCACATTCGTAAAAAGACAATTTCTCATTAAAGGCCCCACCTGAAGCCCACTGATTGAAGGGCAGGCCGTCCGGCAGGAGGCTGGGACCAGGCCTGGCAAAGTACCTGAAACACAGCTGTTTCTGAACTGCAAGAATCCAAGCATGCCTTTGCTGGTGGGCTCCGTAACTGGAATTGGTTATAGACACAGCCACGTACATCCCGGATCCGCAGGAGCACGATTCTCCCATGATAGTTCTACATTTGAAGAGAACTTGAGCTCTCTTGTCAGTCGTCTGCCTTACAATAAGTCTACATCCTTATGTATTCTCTCTGCCAAAAGGCAACTTTTAAAATGCTATAAAATAAAACTGTGTACAAATTAAATAGTCAACACATTTTACTGCTGCTCAGTAACTAAAATGCTTTCACTGTGCTATGCAATCTATAACCGCTGAAATTACTTTCATGTGTGTTTATAAGTCTTCCTATATTTTCTCCTCATTACATTTTAAAAGCTTGTTAAGATAGATTTGTTAGCATTTGTTATCTAGCTGACTGTGTATGTTAAAGGCTTTGAGTGTGACTTTCCTAACTTGAAACACGCTATTTTTCATGCTGCTTGTTAAAACACGTATCATTCCAACCATGTACGTTAATTGGCTTGTCTAGGGAACAGGACTCAGTTTATGAATTCTGTCATCCTGCATTGTAGCTTAATTATAAAATAAAATTATTTTCTTTCCCTCTAGTCAGACTATTTGCTCTGTTGTTTTTTTTTTCCCCTCGTACTGCTGTTTTAAATTCCAGGGCTGTGTAACTGATCTGTTAGGTCCCACTTCAGTGGCTGCTCCCGGGGCTGGTGGCTAACGCAGTGTTCGTTAGTAAAGCTGCACGCACTGTGAGGGTTCTAAACTATGCTTGTAAGTGTTTGAGTCTGAGATATGCTGAAAGAGAATCATGTTTAAACTAAAGTTTGTCATTTATAATAAAGCCTAAGGACTCTTTAAGTGATTACACGTCGACTTGTGATGTTCTGTGTATACCCAGTCCCTCGACAGCACAGCGAGGCCTGCCACATCCCCAGAAACCACACAGCTCAAACATCATTTCCCAGTAAAGAGACAACAAACCTGCAGAAAACAGAGACAGCAACTCTTACCAGAACCAACCCTCAATGACAAGAATACCATCGAGCTCCTTTGACATGGACGCTCTGAATAAAGCACCCACAGTTGAAGACACCATTCTTAACTCCACGGGGGTTAGTCCTGGGGACTTTCTTTTTCAAGAGCAGCGTCCCTGCTCAATGGTCTATGGCACCGCTGGAAGCCAAGAGCAGCCCAAATTAGACGGTCCAGGAGCAGAGGTGAACCCAGGTGGCTCATTGCAAACCACGAAGCTGGAGGACAAAAACACCGTCTCAGCAGCTGTAGTCCACAGCAAAACTCACACCAACTTCAGAGGCACCAGGAACAAACCCATGAAAAAAAAAAAAAATCTAATACACTAAAAAAAGGAATTTTTAAAAATATCCAGAACTGTAAAAAGCTTCAATGAAAATTAACTTTCTTTGCTACGCCAGCCTGCTCACGGTCTAAATCCAAGTCCCTACCCAGCATGTTTCAGCTCCCAAAACTCCCTCTCCGCTGTAGAACCCCACCTGGTAGGGTGAATTTAATGTGACTCTTCAACAGTGGAGCATTGTAAAACAGCAGGAATCTGAAGCATTATAAAACTTTAAAAATACCTAGGTATGCTAAAACTTTCTCCCTTCTCTGAGACACTGAGTACTGCACACTGTGGACGTCTGACCCTGTAGCAAGTCTTCTGAATCATAAGCCAGAATCTTGACTCCCAGCTACGTAATCAATACCGCAAATTATTAACAGCTCCAAAGTGCTTTTCCATAGCCCTCAGGGCTTTTTTAGGATGGATAGAAAAGGATAGATATGCTTCACTCACATCAGTTTTTTTTTCCCCACAGTATTTATGCTGGGAAAAGCTCTCATCATTTAGCAAAAAAAAAAAGCAAGGGATACAAATGGAACATATTTTTCAGATTTATGTAGAGCCAAGATTTCAGGTAGAAATCAAAATTATCAAACTTCACAATACACATGCTACTGTAGATTTTGCCTCTTATCACATAAAACCTAATTTCTCTTTACAAAGAAATCAATCTTAACCAAGACACAGGTTGTCCAGCAAGCAGATCTTTCTATAAAAATATTCAGGTAAAAATCCTTACTTTAAGAAAGGCACCAGGATCCTCAAAGTTCTCCCTTCAGACGGAACCAGCCCACCCCCTCCTGGGATGGCAGGAAGGCCATATGTGCCAAAGAGCTATTGGCACCATCTATCACCAGGCATTCTGTTAATGATTTAGGAAATCTGTTAATGGGAAAATAATTGGAATCAAGAGCAGCCAGTTGCACAGATTTTCCCCTTGATTAACACACCCACTTATCAACAGGATGAATTACAAGTTCTGCCATTCACTGATGTAGCTAAGCCCTGGGGAACTCGTTGGTGTGTTCGCAGCATGGTGGCATTTAATGTGTCCAAGAATCGGCCCGTGCTAGGAGGGTTTGCAAAGCCAGAGGTACTGAAATAATAACTGAGCGAGGAGAGCGGAGCTCCTTCCCACATAGTGCCTGCCTGAGGCCTGCGCTGAGCTAGGGATGGAGCTGAAGGCTCCTGTCTGCTTCATTTCAAACTTCTCCATTCTGAAGAATAGAATGACAGCATGGTGGCAGACACGGCATATGACTGACCATGTCCTGGACAAATGCAGCGCCTGGACTAGAATTAAGACGGTACTAAGTGGGGAAAGTCAGTCAGTAAAGCCCAGCACAGTGTATGGGGCCTCCCTGCTATTGCAAGGGCAACAGCCAGCCGAGCTTCAGCCTGTTGAGGTCTGATGGCTTTTCAGTCTTCACGCCTTGCTTTGCCAGCACTTGTGCTATCAGAGGTAGCCTATAGACAGCACCTCTGCTCGGTCTTGGCTCTTTTTCCCCCTTTTTTTCTTTCCTCTCCCCATAAGCGGCAAGTGCTGACACTTCTACTGTGATCATGGCTAAGGTCAAATTTTCCTTTCTTATACTTGTCATTTTAGAGGCCTCCTGGGGCAGTTGTTGAGCTCAGATCAGTGCAAGGCAAGTGTGGAATCAAATCAGGTCAGTAAATGCCCAGCAGGGCTGCTCCGCTGAGGGCACCCAGCCCCCCAGGACCACTCAGCACCCCACACTCTCTCCTTGGTCTCACTCTGCCTTTCAACAGTCTCTGCAGAGCATGCGTGAAAATGCCCCCAGCAAACGCCATGGGTAAGCAGATATTCGCTTCTTTAGTCCCAAAAGTATTACCAAATTATTTCTGAATAAAATCCAGATGGGATTGCCACAAACATTCAGATTTGACCTAACGCTGCTCCACCACCACGAGACCACTCTTGCTATGACAGCCTACAGTTGGCCATGTAACTTCAGGCAGCCTGTTTTCATCTGAGTTCAGTGTTTTCCAATCCCACATTAAATACAGTGAATACTAATGAGAGCGCCCTGTAGCTGCTCGGGCTTGTCTGTAACATGGAATGACAGGTCCCCAAGGAGAGAACAGACTCTCCTCTAACACGACAAGTCCGGCCGTGTGATACGTTGCTCTCCTGACACACCTCCAGTGCTGCCTTGTAAGGAAGGACAGCCTTTTATCTCAGGTAAGAGGCGATGGGTTGGAAGCAGTTGATGATCAGCTTTGCTTTTGCGTGGAGGGGAATGAGTTGCAAATTACCTGCTGTCAGTAGAAGGCTGAAGCCGCAGCAGAAGGCAGAGTCCTGTGGCTAGGCAGGGTGCTGAGCTGGAAACAAGATGTGCACTAAAAGGCAAATAAAGTGCTTGAAGGGTACTGAGTCTTTTGAGGCAGAAAAAATTTTGCAGAAAAGATGTCTGCATAAGTAATGTCTTTATGAACAGGGATATATGGAGATGAGAAATTGCTCCTAGAGCTCTAAGAAAATTAAGATTTACTGCTTTAAGTAAAAAGAGAAAAAGGGATGCCAGGCTGTGCCCCTGCTTTGCAGGAAAAATATTACTACTTTGAAGTTTTGATGAATCGCTGTAAGGAAGGCTGAGTAGGCTTTGCTCACTTTCAAAGACAGAGCCTGAATCTGAGCTCACTTATGACGGAGCAGGATCGACCTCTGCTTGCTGTGAGAGTCAGGTGATTTGTCTGTCACGGTGCTTCTGCAGTGCCTGGGGTGTCCCACAGCAGTGTGTGCCTTCCTGGCCCCCGGGGGTGTGCAGGATTTGAGCACTGAGAAATCTCCAGCGCCCAGTTTCATGGGACAGGGGAACCGTTTCAGATGCAGTCCAGCAAAGCACGGACATTCCTTGCTCTCAGGTGTAGCAGGAGTTTCTGAAACACCAGACAGAGCAGGACAGCGTGGCAAAGCTACCAATGGCCTGCAGTCAGAGTCTGCAGCAGTGTCATTCCACCGGCATTTGCCCAAGAGGGATGAGCTGACATCAGACAAAAACCATCTTGTGAGGCCAGTGCCAGTCTGCCCAGCATCAAGGCACACCACTCCACCACTCAGGCTTACACTGAATGCCAAGCTCCTGTTGATTTACCTGTGCATAAGAGGATATCACAAGTACTGGAGACTCCAGTTTTCCTTGCAGGAGACCGGTGCCTCCAAGTCAGTAAGGGCAGACACCACCCCATAATCTCTGAATGCCCACAATCTGTACAGAGAGCATTGTGGATACATTAGTGAGCAAAACTATGTCAGCTGTGACAAAATAAAAGTCTTTGAAGATTAAGAAAGGAAAAAAAGTCTTTGAAATAGATATTGAAAAGTTACATCATCCTTTCACTTATCTCACTCTAAAAGCTTCCGACACCGGTCTCTCAGAACAGAACCAACCAGGGATTTCTTCATCATGCATGAAATTATTTTATTTCATCCTGGTGGAGGAAATTACATGAAAATCAAGCAGAAAATAGTCAAGTTTTAAGTATGACAGGGAAAAAAAAGGCAAAAAGAATGATTTATGCTAAGCTCAGAAATAGTATCCCTCCTCACCCACTGACCACCCCAAACTGTGTCTCTGTGTGGAGCTATTAATTAAAAATATATCAAATTCCATTCAATTTGCAGGCATCAGAGAGGTTTCAACTGGAAAAGATTAACCCATCCCTTTGTCTCATGCCTCTTACAGAAATCACACAGTGCACAGAGTCCCAAGCAAAAATGGAATCGTGTTTTGCTGCAAGACAAAGTTGCATGGCTCTTCTGCAGCCAGTCAAGCTGTCAGGAATCACTAGATGAGCAGTAGCATTTCTTACACCTTTGAAGACTTCATGAGTCATATTACACAAGAGCTCAATTCCCAATGTTAACAAACCTAAGAACTCACATCAACAGATTATTATTTTTTTTAAAGAATGATGGTTAAGACAGAATGGATTTTTAAGATGCTGTAAATGAAAACATCTTATGTGATCTCTTCCACTTGTGAGGAGGTAGGGACTGCATTTCTGATGAAGGGCAGATTTCTGTTCTAGACAGAGGTACGTGTACACACCCACTCATAGCCCACCTTTCACAAAGACCATTATCTACATCTCTTGAGTGTGCTGCTTCCCATTATTTATAGAAGTAACAAAGGATTTCCCTTTTCCCTCCCCAAAGCCAAGGGGCTGCTGTGTTGAAAAATTTACCATTGCAGTGTCCCTTGTGCATGCCCAGCCTCAGCAGAAAACAGAGAGCTGCTGTCTGGCTGCTTGTGTCACCCACCACAGAGTGCCTGGAAGTTGCGTGCAGGGGTTGAGGCACCATTATTTGAGTTTAGGACAAGCTACTTGTTTGGAAACCCAGAGCCTGGAGTTCACATGAGCAAGCACTGCCTGAGGGAGTTGTACCAGCTGTGGCCTGCATGGAGTGTGTGTGCTGTACTCCGTGTTGTGACATCTCCAGAGCAGCAGAGTAACTTCTCTCAGCCAAAGGTGCGTGTCAGATGTGGAGGGCTGGGACTCCCAGGCTGTGGGGCTTATTCTGAGCCTCTCCCAGTTTTACCATCTTTAAAAAAAACAATCTCCTCTGTCTCTTAGTTGAAGCAAGCGAACAAAAGAAAACTGATAATGAAAGTACCACTGTTACACGTAACTTACTGCAGCTCCTCTGCTGCAACGGCCGTGCTCTGGTGTGCTGGGATTTGTATTTACCACCGGCTGTGAGCACACTTCCCCTGAGTTACTGAAGCTTGACTGATGAGCAGCCATAACTCAGTTAAACAAGAAGAACTATTGCTTTGATTGTGTACCTGCACTCTGAAACCATTTGCCTTGCTATGTGCTGGAGCCCCTTGAGGAAAGCTGGCAGAGATGCATACATCAGCGGCTGAACCTTTGCTCAAGGTGCCAGTGCACAGAGCTCACGCTCCTCCACTCGCACAACAGGTACAATGGAACATGCACCGTTCTTGGGGACTGCTGCCCTTGCTATTGAACCTGTAAAGTAAGTTGGCATCTCTGAGTGGGCATCACATCTACATCTGGCACCTGAGATCCAGGAACCTCTTGGAGCTGCTTGGAGAATAAACAAGCGGAAAGCATTGCAGCAGCAGACGGGGCGAGAGTAGCCAGATGTGCACACCTTGTGCTGAACATACAGACCTTGGCAGGTCTGGACTTCTCTAAGCATTGTCTGTTTATCTGTTTGCTAACACAGTGTGGTTCATCTTTTAGGCTTATATTACCTTTACCAGAAATACACAAAAGTGATTAGAAACATAGCAGCAATTGCCTGTCTGACGCCACATATTCTTCCCCTCTTTTTTTTTTTTACCACAGCAGGCAAGGATTTGTTAGGGGAGCCATTTCGATTTCAGCTGTATTGCATCACTTATATATCTCCAGATGGATATAAAACTCTTCCTTCTGGCTTCTTTCCTGCTTGCTTCCAGTTTATCCAGTCATCTTCCTCCTGTAATCCCACCCTGTGGTTGCAGTTCCAGTTCCAGAGCATCGTCCCTATGGAGAACGAGTGGCTTTGCCAATTTTTGCTTCTGGAGCATCAAATCACAGGAACACAAGAGGTTTACAGAGCTCAGAAATAATTCCATGGGCAGTATAACATCTCCTGCAGTGCCAGCTGGTGCTATTTGCTGCAGTGAAAAGTGCCTTCAGGCCTCAGTCTTGCCAGTCTTTGCTGGTTACACTGTCAACATTGATTCAGCGATGTGATGCTCTGAATGCAATGAACACTGGAGGTCCCCAGTCCCACTGCTCAGCAACAAACGTCTCCATTTTCTGGGGCTCTTGGCAATTCTAACAAAAGAACAGCGATACAAGTCACTGCCCTGAGCAGGTTGTGGGCCAAGCTGAATCATGCTTCACCAGCACCAGTTCAGTCTAAAACCAGCAGTTTTAAAAGCGGCGTCTAAACTGAGATGCAAATAATTGTAACTCCTCTCATCAAGGAAAGGGTTTGAATTTGAAAGCAATTAGACCAGTAAGTGTAAAATTCACTTTGAATTAACCTGAGAGCCTTGAACTGCAACCCTGAAAAGCACCATCCCAAATGCCTGTGGGAGTAACTGTCATCATCGTGGCAGCTCATGGAAAACAGAGGAGAGGAGAAGCAACCCCGTGTCTCTCTACGGACAGATCTGAAGCACGGGTACAAAGTCGTCATATATGGCACTTCCCAGGATGCTCTTTTGGCTGTTTGGTGGTTCCTAAACCTTCTCACTAAGGTCCTTATGTATCTCATCTTGGCCACAGGTTTCTCACAAGCCAGAGGAGGATGTGGTCCTTGGTGGAACACCGCTCATGTGCTGCCAGTGCACGGGCGGAGGTCAGCGGGGCTGCGGGTTGGACAGGAGCTGGGTGCAGGGAGACTTTCTGTTCCTGTATGTAACACCAGCGGCTTATGAACTGCCATGGGCACAGCCAAACAGCAACGCAACAGCCCTCCCTCAACTGCTAGAGATGCTGCTCTGCACTTGGAATAATGGCTCCTTGTGCCTGTCTCAGTTGTTACAAATTCACCAGCAGTATTTAATTAATTATCACAGACATTTGTTTGCACTAATATTTACAACTCCAGGCAGATCACACACTTAATCTGAACGCCGTTCGCATCTGAATCTCGATGTCAGTCTTGATGTCTGAACTGACTGCTCCCTGGCTTTGCTGTAACACGTCTGAGAGCAGCAAACCAGGGGCTTGTCAACTCTGCCGTACCAGAAGGTGACGTCCAGGGGTGGCACTGACATTAAACCAGCCAGATTCGGCACAGGAAGCAGACTGGGCCTCCTGATAGACTCTCAGTCTATCAATACTTGCATTGCCATGGCAAGGCTGTCCCCAGTGCCTGAGCCGTTGTGCCACCCCGGAGAGCAGCTCCAGAGGATGCTCTCCCTGTGAGAAGGTGGGTCCGTGTACATACACGAGTCTCTCTTGAGACCAACAGTGTTTGTGAGTGGCACATTCCCTTGACAGCAAGTTTATCTGGTGAACACACGCTCATATCACACCTTTCCTAGTCAAGGAGTGCTACCACAGGAATTTCACATTACAGTTAATCTGGCGCAACTCTACGGTCCTGTCAAAATCAGCAGTTTGCATTCCCTCCAGCAGTTTGTCCCTGCTCCAGGTCCCTGTCTTCTTGCTGGTGTTAAATTTGATTTGGGCTGATCAGAGTGAAAAGGTAGGGTTTGGGATTTTGGGGTGGTTTTTTTTTTTAGTGACTTAGTTTTCCATCAAGGTTGGCCAACTACCTCTGCAAGATCCAATGCAAAAGGGGCAGCAGGAATGCAAAGCCAAGAGTGGAGCTGGGACCGCTTCTGACAGCACCTGCCATTAACAGCCTTAGGTGTAATACAAGACTGTACCCTAAAGGGACTAAGGAGGTTTATAGAACCTGAAAACCAGAAACAGCGCTGAGGAAGAGAGCAAAAACTGGAGATAAATTGGAAAAGGCAAGCAAAACAGCAGAGAGATCCATTAATACACTCCGATTCCAGGCAATAGATTTGATTCTCCTTTCGCGCATACGAACCAAAACCCATCTGCTTCACTCACGTTGCTTCACACTAACTCTGAACTCATTAAGGATTTGTTCAAAATCCCACAGCCCACCTGAAAACTGGGCTGTCAAGTCATGCCCCACTACTCTGTTTCACTGATTTGTGTGCTTGGGTGAGACCAAACACATATAACCTTGCAAAATTCCAAAGGTAGATCACATGCAAAGAAGTTACCAGATGTGCTGCCTTCCCATGATGGGTGTAGGTGAGTTTTTAAAGTGATTCTGTATTTAGTTATTTGCTCCTCTGAGGTCACCAGATCTTAGATGGCACTTCCCCTTCAGATCTCCTTTAAGCAATTGCAGGGTTTTTTTTAACCAGAAGCAGAAATCCCTTGGATTCTTTTTGACAGCCGATTTCCATTGTCACCCAGAGAGTAACAGGCTCTAACTTCTAATCTTGCGTTGTTCATCTTTTAAACTAAAAACTGGCAAAGTCATCTGCTAATGGAGGCAGCAACATTTGCATGCTAATTTGCTTCTGAATGATTTTAAAAAGATGCTACCGGCAGCTTGAAATAATAACTACTTAAGAAGTCTACCCAATTTAATATTTTTATTATTGTTTGCTATTTATACAACAACACAGATGTCCCCGGTGTTTAACAGGGACACTCATCATTTATGTAGCACTTTACATTTTAAAGACCCACGGAAACATTAACTGTCTAATCCTAGCAAAATCCCTGCTTGGAAGACAAGTTATTGTTATCTTTCCTCTACAGATGGGGACATTTCAGTGCCACATCTCTGTGTCTTGCCCAAGACTACAAAGTAAGAGACAGGAGCAGGCTGGCAAGGGGATGCCTGGTGCTCGGGGCCAGCTGCGTCCGTGCCCGGCGGCTTTCCTCAGCAAGAAGACATTTTAGAAGAGCACTACCAGATTCCTGGTCTGCTGCCTATTTCCACGGGCCTTCCTGCCTCTCCATTTATTCATGAATATGAAGCAAAGCCTTCTCAAAATTAGAGTACACTTTGTATTTGTAGGTGGCATGTCCTCACGTGCAACGTGACGCCAGGTAACGCAGCTCCTCCAGACATAAGGAACAACCCAATCTCTGTACCTGTAGCGTTAGAGACTCCATGGACGGACAGCATGGAAGCACAGCTGAGCACCTCACACCTGACTCGACTGCTAGAAAGCAGTATTAACCCTCACATATGTAATTACCACCTACATGAACACGAAATATCTTCCATGTGATCTGAGAAGATTCTGAGCCCAACTTCAGCTCACAGTGTCCCAACTACCCTGCTCGTCACCTAAAACCTGGGGACCATTCTTCCCCCAGCCCGGGCTCCCAGGCTTGACCCCGCTGCTGCCTGCACAGGAAGTTCGCTTCATGGCGGAACAAGAAATATGCAGAGTTTGTATTGGATTATTTTCAGGCCTTAAATAGAGGAAGACAAAACTGTGGTGCCTCCCTCCTGCAACTGCTGCCTTGTCTGTTAAATGAACAGAAAAGAGTTTCTCCTTTCATACAGACACTAGTATCTTGAATTTCCCAGCTGTCATCTGACAGATATGAGCATTGGAGAGAAAAATAAAACAAGCATAGTGTATAAACAACCCCAGGGACTAAATTTTGCAGACTCTAAACATCAATGATATGCAATTCTTTGTTTGCTGAGGTGAGCAAGTACACAGGGAGAACTGTACACAACAATTATGTTAAAACACTGCACAGCGCTTGAGCTTTAAATATCTCAGAGGGACAAAACCTAAGTGCAAGTTGCTCTGAAATAAAAAGAGATATTTTCAGCTCTTTCTTTAATAGGGAGAGGTGAAGGTTATAAACATGGCAGCCAGCCAGTGTGAACAACAGTAGGCAATCCGAGCGCGCTTGTATTGGAAGAACTGTAGCCATCCCTGGGATGCAACTATGGGCCTCAGCTAGAGACCCTGCAGGGATGAAACAGAAGCAACGTTCCCAGACTTTCTGATTAAAAAGCTAAAAAAGAAGAAACTAATGAGTTTTGTTCCACGCAGTATTTCTATTAAAAACCAGCGGGATGCTGTAACACAAACAGATGTACAAAAGATGATGCACACTCTCAAGGGCTGCCACTGCAGGTGCGCGAGGTTTGCTCAGGAAGGAGAGCTCTCGTCATGGGGACGTCTCTGGAGGGGCCACAAGCTCTGCAGTGACAGCTCTAGAAATAATGCCTCCCCTGGCAAAATCTGTAAAGCCTGCAGCAGCTCAGGCCTCAAATGTATGCCTTTTTGAGAAGATAATCTAGTATTTCATAAAACCAGATCTCAACATCTGGTTATTTGTCATTTTTTTCAGAGAAACATCTATCAGCCACAGCACCTAATTTCTCACCAGCATCCTCCACTCTTTCAAATTTCTTCGAATCATTTGACAGGTGTCCTTTTGCCCCCCAAACTTGTTCTCTTTTAAGGCATATTTTAAATAGTTTACTAACACAAAATTCCCCACTAATCTCCGAAATCTCAGTCCATTCTGCCACAGACCCCTCTCCCAACTTCCCAGTCCTAAGTGTGAGTTAAAGAGCTAAGTATAAAAAGCACAAGGAAAATAACCACAAAAGCTTTAAGTAGCAGAATAGTTCCAATAAATTCTTTAGCACAAATAACATTTTCCAAACCATGACTGTTAATGTAAATTTGCAACACCAAAAGAGAAGAAAGTACACTACATTTAGTTTATAATGGCTCTGGAGTAATTACAGCAACAGCGCATGCCTACAGCAGTGACACAGAGGTGACATGAATCCAGCAGGGAAACCCAGCCGGGGGTGCCAAGACACCACCATTGACAATGTCAGGAGGAACTCTAAGAGTGGCAAATGAAAACAAAAATATCTTTCTGACCTCAAAATCAATTACAAAAATTACCTTACAGTTCCATTTAATCAACGGCGTTTACTGCAGAACAAGTGCAAACACCCTGCGGAAGAGCTGACCACCCACAAGCTGCTCCGCTGAGCCAGGGGCTGGTGGGGACCCAACCTGGTGAAGCTGGTTTACCCCAGAAAGGCTCTGGTCTGGCAGCGCTACTCCTGGGTCTGGCGTGGACGTGGTGAGGAGGGCTGGTGGACCAGTTCCAGAGGAACCAGCTCTCCCCTGGGCCAGAGCTTGCAGACAGCAGGCAGGCCTTAAACTGGGCAGATAAAAAGCCACAAATGCTTTGTTTTTCAAAAAACCCTGGATTTTTTTTTAAATTATTTGCTTTTCCCCTGCATGTTTGACTTCTTTGCTTGCATTCAGAATTTAAGACATTTAACAAAATGAGAAACTGACTTCCTATTGAAATACTGGTATTTAAGGCAGTGGTAAATAATACATAAGGTAATAAAAACCATAGCGAGGTCCCTTAAAGAGCTCGGCGAGGTGGACCTGCTCTGTGCGCGGAGCCTTCCTTACATAAGAGAACAGCACTGCCCTTCAGCATCGCCAATCAGATCTGAAAAACCTGCTGTAACTACAGCTTGTCTCTAGCCCTTCATTTCCAGCAACTCTTGACCTCAGGTCTCACCAATCCCAGCGGCAAGTCTGCTAGACCCACTCAAAATTAATGAACAAAATTAATTATCACAAGAAAGTCAGAAACCTGTTTATTCAAATCATATAAAGATTTACACTCCATTAAGCCTGTTCTAATCCCCACATGGAAAATATGAAATATTCCGCACAGAATATTCACACCACAGAAATCCTTGGTGGCAGACTGAAGGGGCATATGTTTAATGACTAGGAAAGATAGACCAATATTTTTAAGACAAATTGAGGCAGTAAGGACTACAGAGCAATCAGATCTATTTAAGGATCAGCTTGGGAGTTTTTACAACTACAAACAGAAATAGGATTTTGCTCTAAGCATGCTATAAATGTAGAGCCACAGCGGAGAGGGAGACATTTTTGCAGCATTTATAAAGACATCAAAGTATGGAGGATAATGCAAGAAATAAGCTTTCATTTTCAAAGAAAATTTAAAAGTGGTTGGAAGAACTTGTGAAGTTTCACAAACTTTCAAAAGGTCTGGGGTCTTCCTATCCACTAGGTAACAAAACCACTGCTTTACCTACATCACAGCTATTACAGTAGCTATGTTATACTTCCTACACAGAGTGGGAGGTACATTTCCTTGACAAAATACTGCAGGCACAAAAATCTATCCGAATTCTGTTCTCATGACATCTACACTCTGCCAGAAGCAGTGGCATTTAGCTGGTATATCAATGAGTGCAGAGAGTTCAGTTCTAAACAAAAAGGCTTTTAAAGTTCTCTGCAGCACCCAGCTGGCTCGCTGGCCCGCAGCTCTCCCTGCAAAGCCTGCCTTCTGCCCGTCAACCCTCTAACCCGTCAACCTGCAAACGCTCATCCCCCCAGAGTGCCCTGCAGCATCGCGCTGCCAGTGCTGAAAGAAAACTAAATGCAATTCCCAATAAATTTAATAAGCACTTAATTTAAAAATCACAAACTTTCAGGTCTCCCAACAGAGGGAACATGCTGTAGACAGAAGCCCGACACTGCAATCTGATCTGCTGCCCATGCCAACCTTGCATCACGACAAATTCTGCTCACGAAGCCCAGAGTCAGTCCCAATGCCTGGGTTAAATAATTCAGCGCGGGTCTGATATCAAGTGATTCATAGCCTTAGATCTGGCACACACGAAAATTGCTGAGCAACCAGTGCATTTCAGAAGGCGCGCCCTGAACAGCGATGTGTTCCAGCTTTCAGCCATCTCTTGTTCACTGGCCTCTTTGCACATTTGAAGGTTTTTCTCCTCCCTGTTATTGCAGACAACATCTGAGCCAGATTAAAATGCTTCCTCTAGTCATGCATTAGACTGCTGAAGCAACAACAAACAGCTGTAAGCTGGAACTCCAGACACACAAGATACCATTTTCTAAGCACCATGTGTCCTGCCACTGGTTTTATTCACACTCTAAAAACTACAGTAAGAAAACATTAAGGTCATAATGAGAAACCATAAAGGCAAAGAAATTCACATGCGAGGACAGAAGGCGGCATACTTCCTCAAGTGTCTTGGCACAAATGGGCGCAGGAAATAGCTTTCAAAGAGCATCCCTCGGTGGCTGGGTAGCAAGGGACAGGACACGATATGACAAAATCTGTTTCAGCCTTCACCATGATTTTTCTTTCTTCCTCTCTCTCTTACTTGGCTTTAAGTGTTTTTTATGTGCTTTTAATGCAGTGTATATTGCAGGAATAAAACAGTGCAATGGAGGCATGGGCTGAAATATTTTCTAATTTTCAATGCATCATGAAAGACTAGTTCCTCGGTGGTTTGTAACGTGCAGCGTTTACGCACATCCACAAGAGAACATCGTATTGATGCTGGAGTTTGACAGACAGCTCCTCTTGTGCACTGCAGCGATTTGGCCTTGGTATCTGAGACTTCCCGGTATTCTTCATCTCAGGAAATAAACCGCTTCCTTCCACATTAGGAATCGATTCCTGCAATGACCACGTACATGGGCAAAGAGCAAAGCCCCTCCTCATTCCCACTAAAGGCTCTGGCAGCTGCAGAGCTCAGCCTCTGGCAGGCACGGGTCTCAGCAAGCTGCGCTGCGCACATCCCCACCCCAGCAAACAGCCAAAGACACCAGCAAATAACCTTCAGTCAAGATTTCCAGCTGCACCTCAGGACATCTTAAACAAGAAAGGAGCTAAGCAATGATGGAGATGAGGGGGGTGAGAAGATGTTTCAGTCCTACAACCTCTATTTTTCAAAGATCTCACCCAAAGCATACCACGGCAGGGCAGCAGTGCTGCCAGACTCATACCCACGGGCACGTGAGGCTGGATGCCAGCACCCAGTGAGCACGTGCACCACAACCCAAACTCTGCAGCTGCACACAACCACTGCACTGCAGGAAACACCACAGCCTCCACCAGGCCACAAATGAGTTTATCATGCATTTTCCTTCATGATGAGAGGGAAGGAGAAGTCAAGAAGGGTATAAGATGTCGCTGGCTGGGAGAGATGGTAGGTGACAGCAGTAGGGCAGAAATCTGTCCCTGTGAAGGGGCAGCTGAAGCCACTGGTGACTGCAAGCTGTAACGTGGTGCTGCACAGGGAAAGTCACTCTGGTGCTAGACAAGGGAGCTTAGCTGTAGAAAGTAAACCAGCTACAGAACAGCTTGTTAAGAGTCATCCTCGCTATTTCTGATTCACACCATACTGCGTTGCACAGAAATGCCTTTGCTAGCTGCAGCCTCTTCCCTCCTCCAATTTTCTTCTTCCCAGCCAAGAGCTGGGACAGGAGCCAGCAGGCTTTCAACCTTCTACACTTCACAGTTAGCCATTTCTCATGACAAACCCCATCCTTCCTCTATCTGTTTGCACGTGGTGTGCAGCATCACCCCCGCACACGGGTGCGAGTACATTAGCCCGTCGGCTTGCTCCATGTTAACTGCTGCCGCTCGCTAGAGGTCATTAGCAAAACGCCTACGCCACAGAAGCGTTCACCAAAGGCTCGCAAAAGCTTTCACTCAAGCTTAAATAGGGTTGTGTTAAAAAGCAAGGGTGCTGTTGTAACACTTACCAATATGTAGTGTATTTTTGGAAGGAGAACCTACATTGAAGCCACCCTCTGCCGTGGGAGCAGAGCCGAGCAGCTCGCATACAGCGTCATCTCCAGCGCTCACTGCCTAGCCAAACACTACGTCCAGCCGGGGGAAAGTCGCAAGTGAAATGCAGGATGATGTAATATGTCTAAGTGGAGGCACAAGGACACTACCGGTGTAATTTATTTAATATTTATGTTAGGTCACACTCAGAAGCTTTGAAGAAAATGAGTCTTTTTATGCTGAAGTGCAGTGACAGAAAAGACAGTTTTATCCTCAGAAGATCTTCAATGCTAAGGAGCTGAATATGAGATGTATACCATAAAAAGCAACCAGCAGAAAGGTGCAAAGTGTTCCTTAGATTTGCATTTTCCTCAGTTCACCTTTCAGGCACTGTGAATTTTACAACCTGAGCTCTCTTCATGGAGCTCTTCTAAAAACTTTGAGAAAAATCTACTTTTGCAACCAGTTGCAAAACTGCCCAGTTGCAGGGGCATTAACAAATCCGAAAGTGGTGTCACACAAGCAGCATGAACAAATGTAAGAAGACCAAAGTGATCCAGCCAATAACTTATAGATTTCTGTCAAGAGCTACAGGTAATTTAACTTCAAACTTGAAAATAAGGAGTGTGAGGACATGTTTACGTTTTTACAAAAGTTAACTGACCTTTCCAAAGTGCCCCAGATATTTTAGTTTCAAATCACTTCGAGTTTCGGACCAGAGGTGCAGACTTTTTGCTATTTCCCCCACAGATGCTTCCACAGACATATACTGTTCCTTAGGAGAAAGAGTTTAAGATGTGTTACTGAGCCTCTCTGCATATCATGCGTAAACCTTAAATGCTCTTAAAGGCTGTGTCTTACTATGGCACTGCATCTGCATTTACCACATAACTAAACTAGCCATTTTACGACCTTTACCGTAACAATCCTTTCTTCTGTGAACAACTGAACCAAGAATCCATGAGTTGCTCAGGGATTTTTAGCAGCCTTTAAGGACCAACAGCACTTCTCAGGTTTGGCTCTTTACATTTGGCTGGGACAACAGGGACAGGCACAGGTATCCAGATCCTTGCTACACCAGCACAGCAAAGTCTTCCAAAGAGAAATAACTTTGCACAGCACATGAAAATACTTATTCTGTAGCACCAACATTCGTTACTATAGTCTTTGTTTTTTTCAGCAGAAAAGCCTGGACACAAAGGACCAAAACAAAAGTGCTGAAGAAGCAGTTGGTCCAAATAGATCTACTTCGCTGGCGGAGAAAGCCCATGCTCCACAGCCACACCAGGCAACCTGAGCAAGTCTCAGCCGTCACCTTTGCTGCCACTCAGAGAGGCCAAGGAAGGCACATCCCCACAGACAGCTGAATTTTGTAAATCACAGAGATATTGAAGGCCACCTTTATGGATCTCTGCTGTGCTTTAGCATATGAACAGACAAATCTCCCTGCCAGCACATGGGCTTAGTTTTTCCATGGTGAACTTCTTCTGTTTCTTGCACATTACATCACTCTCAGTCACTTGGCTCCTCTCAAAAGCTTCTGAAGTTATTCATTCTGCCTTTCATTTTTACTTGGTGAATGCAATCTAGAAAGCCCTACTTAACTTCTCCCACTTGTGCATCTTAATGCGAAAAGACTGCTCAGGCAGAAGCAGAGGCTGGGGAAGGAGCTGGTTTCTTGAGCAGAGTAAATCTCCCTGATGTTATATTGGCGCAAACGATTATATAATTTAAATAAAGATTTCCTGCGTTTTCTTAGGAGAGTTAGTGCTTGCTGAGATGTGAGTGACAACGGTTCCCTTCCCAAACAAATGGCTTTAGTAACACCCCGGCAGCAGCCAGGCTGTTAAAAACAGACCCATTAGCCACTCATTCGTCAGCCCTGCAGCGCCTGGCTTCAGTGGTGTTAGCAGCAAATGGGAGAGCATGATGATATTTATTTTTTACGGCTGAGAACTTTGACAAACAGCAGCAGGCAGCAAAGGCCAGTCAATTTATATTTCTTCCAGTATATATTCTTAAGAATGGCAGTCACCATTATGGAAGCTATCAAAAAGCTAGCTCTGACCTTAAATAAGTGTACTCCTATGTCAGGCAGTTCCAGGAAGGAGAATTTATGAGGCGGTTGCTAAATTCAGCAAAGGATAAAAAGTTGGGTTACTCTTGCTAGAGACGCAGTCCAAGTTCACAGCGCGGCATGCAGCCACTGATATTCAGCCATTTGATTTCATTCTTTGTGCTCCTTTAGGATAATAACTTAACAATCCATAACGTTTAGGTGAGACTGGCTTCTGGTCTACTCACTATCACCATCTAAACAACAGCGCAGGGATCCAGGATGCTAGGTGTACAGGAGGCAAGCTTAGCCATACCAGTAAGCATTAACTTTATATAAAGAGCAGAGACGAACACAATTAATTCTGTGACTTTATAGACAAGAAAAAGTGCTGGAGGAGCATTCTCACCATGCAGGTTGGCTACCTTTTGCATTCATTTGCAAAGTGGTGTTAACTTAAGACCCATTCATCATTTTCTTTGTAAGAAAATACCAATGAATGCAAACTAACTACAAAAGTAGGAAAAAAAAAAAAAAAAGAATTGTCACCTTTTTTCTTCTATCAAAAAGATACTGGGGAAAAAAAAGAGACTCCTATGCAGCCCAGTCAACCAGGTACTGCTGCATTACCTAAACACACTGCTCCAAAGACTTTTTAAATGGCGGGCCATGTCATGCTGTCAGCTTACCCTACTCTTTTTCTCAGATGTTGTTCCTCCCACTGCTACTCAGCACTCTGCCCTCGCAGCGTGCTCCTCGTGCCTGGCCGTAGCCCTCAGGGGCTGGCAGGGCTCCCAGTCCCTGCGGGCTGCAGCCACGCTCTTGCAGGTGAGGCCAGGCCTATCTGTGCCCTCGGTGTTGTGCCAGATGTTACCTGGCTTGTCTGGAAAGAAGCAGCATTTCCCTACATACAACTGTTTCTCAGATTTTTATGCAAGGAAGGATAGCTTGAGGGAAAAAGCAAGCAGAAAAAAAAAAGTAGTATTTTCCTTCAACAAAGCCAGTAGAAACATTTGGATTTTGAAAAATAAGGAAACGGCAAAGACAGAAGTAGTGTTGGTTGTAGAAGGAAGGAATGAAAGGGAGAAGGGGCAATGTTTTTCAGGCATTTCCCTCCTAGTTTGATTAACTTAAAACCTATTTAAAATATAAGGCAGCTCTACACAGCGCACGGGCACAGCAGCACCTTCTTCGTATCACTTCCCCCGTCAGCAAAGAAGAATCACTGCTTCCCTGCCCCTTGCCAGCTTTACTCTTCCTTGTCTGCTCGCACCGCTTCTGCTGCCTCCCCTCCTGTCTTTGTCTCTTCATGAAGCATCCTGGAATCCAGCCCAGCTTGTTCAAGCTCCCAACACATCTTGAATTTTAATTCACTCTCATTTTAAGTCATCTCTCTCTTCTTTAAACCAAGTCACTAGGAGAATGAGCCAATTTATTATTAATACAAACCAAAACAAATCTACAGAGAAAGCCTGGTCTGTCTGCTCTCAGCACATCACAGCACGTCCAGTGTGGTGGGAATACTGGCTTGAAGGGGTGCAGGTAAGCAAACTAGGGGCACAAAACTCACTGTACAGTGATAGCCCACTTTGGAAAGATCCTACAAATATTGTATACATCAATGGTCAAATAGATGACCCAATGAACAGATCAATTTGGACTGCAGGTCAATGAAATACTAAATAGCCTTCTGGCTGGCCACCGCTGCTGTACCATGTCCCCTTGCGCTTGGCCAGATACAAAATAAACTACAGCTGGTGAAGAACAGGTCTGAAAGGCAGTGCCCCCAAAACCACAAGTGGGAATGTTCCTTATCTGTCACAGAGTGACCGTACACCTACTGCAAACTCCTCTGTCTTGGGATCGCTCCCTCCACCCCAGGAGCAGCATGCAATATCAAGCAAAGTGGGACCTGGGCTATGCAGGATGCACTAAGTGACCCGAGTCTGAAGTTGGTGTGGAACTGCTGGGGCAGGGACCAGTCTGCAGAGCTCGGTAGCCCACCAGGACAGAGGAACTAGCCAATGAAGTCTCCCAACCCAGCCTTTCCTCTCCCTCATGCAACTTTTTTCTCAGACCTTACATTGCTTCACCTATCCTTATAACTAAAGTTACTTCAATTTTGACAGGTTTTGCTTCTGAGTTACCCAAACACAACACTGCCAGTGATGACCACAAACAAAGATGTTAAACCTCCTTGGCCCCAGTATCAACACCAAGGGTACACAACCAGTGCCTGGCCTCCAGGAGGACATCGTGCTCCTGACCACAACCTCTTGTGACCACCAAGAATTTCTGAGGGCAGTTGCCCGAGTACTGCAACGAGACTGACAATGAACAGCGACTTTGCTGAACGCTGTGACTGGCTGTATACTCTTTTTGCCAAGTAATAATTAAGTTACTTCTACCCTTTCATACAACTGCTTTCATCTCTTCCCTGAATCTCCTCTTTCACAGCCCGTGCACTTTGCAGTGATGCTTGTATTCTATTTTCCAGCACTCTTATTAGAGGCTTTTCTCCATCCTGCTGACAACCTGCCAAGCTAATAAAAATGAAGAAAGTGTGAAAGTGAATGAGTGTAAAAGCGCATGACACATTTCTCCTTTGCTCTCCTCATGCTCATCCAGCAAAAATTCCTGACTTAAAAAGTAAGATACAAAATCCACCTAATTATGCTGCTCTCAGGACTTGGTAATTAGCACTTGTTCCAGCAGGCAGCACCCTGAGCCCCTCAGCATCGCTGGGACCAGAGAGGTGGGGGCCGCACTGGAGCCAGCCGTGGCAGGGGGGCCGCAAAGGGGCCAGTGCTTAGCGATTCCTGTGCCTCACAGACCCGTGGTACGCACCTAGGCAGGTGATCAGCCCCAGCAGTCTACTGCAGGACAGGGAAAGCCTCAAACACCCTCCAAGCCCCAAAATGCTCTCTAGAGCACCCAGAGCCACAGCTCTGAATAACCAACTCGATTTCTCGCAGAGACCCCGCTGTCAGCAAACTCCTCCTGGAAGGCACTGTGTGTTTGGTGGGATTTCAAAGACTGCTGGCTGGCAGCCATTGACCTCACCTTGGAGGAGACTTATGCAAGAGGTGGAAAGGGGAGCTGTAGGTTCCCTGTTTCTGCTTTCTTGGGGAGAGTCATGACACGTCTGCCCTGTCAGCATGCTCTGTGGCCAAGCACCCAGGATGGTGTGAAAAAGCACATCATTTAAGAGCAAAGGTGACAACAGAAGGTCTAACGGCAGCACAGCCTGTTCTCAGAGAACGTTAATGCCCTATCTGGACACTAACGCTGCCTGCTAAGTGAGTTTTCCCACCAGCCCATATCACATTTCATTCCAATAGGCATTTAAGTTGGTTGCAATGAACCTCTTTACAATATATTTCATAAAGAACAAGGTAACCAGAATTTTTGTCAATAAATAGAAAATTTACAACAAAAATAAATTAGAATCTTCATTGAACACGATGACAGTTCACAAATACTTCTCATTTAAAAAAAAAATTAGAATACTCAAAACCAACGAACTCCAAATACACACGTGGAAGCAGGAAAGGGAGCGACGACAGCTGGCCAGCGGCTGCCCTGTGAATGCCCGTGTTAGCTCGGACTACCCACGCTCTGCCTCTGCTCTGTGTGCTCCCATCACTTCTTATTTGTAAAAACGCGCAGTGAACACAAATTTGAATGGAGGTAACCTATGAAAGCAGTTTAAATCACCAGTATAAATATTATTTTAATGCATTAGGCTTTTAATTCTTGTCCTAATTCGTTGATTAATCATCTTAATTGGTGAAAAGACAATTGGTCAACCCTTTTCCATTTCACTGCAGCCTAGCAATCTTTCCCCCTTGCAGCTCTGTCATCAATACAGAAAATACAACCGCTTCAAGTGCTGATCGCAGAACCACATTTCATGTTTCCTTCCATGGGAACGCATTTGTAGGGATACTAAAAAAATCGTAGCTTATTTGTTGTATTTCTTTGATCTATAAATAGGATTTGTCTGTACGGGATATTTTTATTGCATTCTGAGCAATTTGGATGCACTTATTCTAAAGTGAAACCAAGTAATTTTCATCTCATTTTAAAGTTCTGTGCCTACAAGAAGTCGCTGTACCAGAATGAAAGGACAAACGAGCAACCACGAGGCCCAAGTGACCCAGGGGTCTGGTAACAGGAAACAGAGCTGCTTCACTTTGTTTCATTTTATTTACAGCTATGACTAAAACTTATTTCCCTCGTGGCTTTTCTGATGGTCTGCAGGAAGTGAGTTGATGGTGGAAAAACACCTACTCAAAGCTTTTCAGTCCAAAGTCAGGAGGCCAGCGGAGGGAGACCCTTGGCTCGCCACACTGTGAGAGGCCAGTCTCTGGGATGGGGGTCATCACTGGCACCAGGACAAGTGCAAAGAGGCAGAGATGGCAAAATATTTCTGCATAACGGCCTACGTTGTATTGTTCTGCTGCCGTCATTAAGCAGCCAAGCTGGAGACCTTGAGCTTCATATGATCTCATTATCATAGACTGATAAAGGCTGTAAAAGACCTCTAAGATCATCAAGTCCAACCATGAACCCAACACCACCATGCCTACTAAACCATGTCCTGGAGTGCAACGTCTACATGTTTTTTGAACACCTCCAGGGATGGTGACTCCACTGCTTCGGTAGGCAGCCTGTTCCAGTACCTGATCACTTTCAGTAAAGAAATGTTTCCCAACATCGAATGCAAACCTCCCCTGCCACAACTTGAGACCATTTCCTCTTGTCCTATCACAAGTTATTTGGGAGAAGAGACCAACACCCACCTCCCTACAACCTCCTTTCAGGCAGTTGTAGAGGGCAATGAGGTCTCCCCTCAGCCTCTTCTTCTCCAGACTAAACAATCCCAGCTCCCTCAGCCACTCCTCATCAGACTTGTTCTTCAGACCCTTCACCAGCTTATTACCTTTCTCTGGACACGCTCCAGGAACTCAACGTCCTCCTTCTACTGAGAGGCCCAAAAATGAACAGCATTCAAGGTGCAGCCTCACCAGTGCCGAGCACAGGGGCACGATCACTTCCCTACTCCTGCTGGCCACGCTGTTCCTGATATAAGCCAGGATGCTGTTGGCCGCCTTGGCCACCTGGGCACGCTACCGGCTCATGTTCAGCCGGCTGTCTACCAGCACGTCCAGGTCCCTTTCCGCTGGGCAGCTTTCCAGCCACTCTTCCCCAAGCCTGTAGCATTGCATGGGGTTGTTGTGACCAAAGTGCAGGAGCCAGCACTTGGTCTTGTTAAACCTCATACAGTTCACCTCAGCCCATCAGTCCAGCCTTCCAGGTCCCTCTGTAGAGCCTTCCTGCCCTCAAGCAGATCGACACTCCCACCCAATCTGGTGTCATCTGCAAACTTACTGAGGGAGCACTCAATCACCTCATCCAGATAATTGATAAAGATATTAAACAAGACTGGCCCCAAAACTGAGCCCTGGGGAACACTGCTTGTGACCAGCCACCATTCACACCTTTTCTTTACAAAATAAATCTTGTGTCACCAGCACATTTTATTTTTTTCCAGATTTGCATGTCCTATTCATAACTTGTAATTTCTGTCCTTGGAAAAGTAATTTGTTTAGACAATTTCGTTTTTAAAAAACCCCTCAAGGTTATTATTTTTAAAATAATAAAAAAATGTCAGGCGTGCACAGTGGAACACATCACATAAAACTCCCTGTCACTTTTACCACCAACCCAAAGCACAATCTACCAAACACAATAAAGGCAAACATATGCCAGCCTTTAAGATAATGCTACAACTGTAAGTCACCATTTAGTTTTGCTACAAAAAAAAAAAGCAAAGAAAAACCTGTATAGCACTCAAAAGGACAAGAGACTAGCTGGCTACACGTATTGACTGAGTATGTATAGTTGTAGCATTCAGGAATGCAAATTGAAATGAATCGATGCTAGCAGGGATGCCTAAAAGACATAAGTGAGAATTACAGCAATTAAGAATGTTGTCTCAAAGGAAATTAGAACAGTCCATTAATTACAATGCCTTAAAGGAAAATGAACCAAAATTAGAAGAAATTATAATATCAGGAAATTAGCAGAAAAATAGGAGAATAGAAAATATAAAGTACCCAGTAGGTATTTCCCACCCTCTTTTTACTAATGACAAAGAAATAAAAAAAATAAATGATGATAGGAACTGAACCACCATGAATACCGGAGCTGATATATTCTGCCACAAGATCAATGGCCAACACACTCAAGGCTTTGCTGATGTAAGTCCAATTTGTTGTTAAATTTTGTAGAAACTGGTTCCATAAAAAAGAATACAAAAAAGAAAGTGCCAAGCTAGTAGGTACAGCAAAAGTTGTATTTATGGTAGAACATAGCTGGAGCCTCAAATGGTTGTGAGGAGAAAAATATACCTTTTACACCATGTTCAGCCCCGCTCGGGACCAAGCTACGCCATCTCTCTCTCACTCCCACTCTCCAAGGGAATGGGGAGATATAATATAAGAAAAAGGCTCGACGTTTGAGATGAGGACAGGGAGAGATTATTAAAGTTACCATTATGGGCAAAACAGACTCAACTTGGGGAAAACTATTTACTACTTATTAGTAATAAAACCAAAGCAGGATAATGAGAAAAAGAACAAAGTAACTTCCCCCCACCCCTCCCTCTTCCCAGTCTTAACTTCATTTTCATTTATCTCTACCTCCTTCCCTCTCTAAGCAGCACAGGGGAACAGGGAATGGGGGCTGTGGTCAGTTCATCACACATTGCTTTACGCTGCTCCTTCCTCCTCATGGGGAAAGAGCTCCTCACATTCCTCCCCTGCTCCATCACGGGGTCCCTCCCACGGGGCACAGTCCTTCACCAACTGTTCCGGCGTGGGTCACTTCTTCCATGGGGTGCAGTCCCTCCAGAACAGCTGCCCCAGCACGGCCCACAGCCTCCTTCAGGCCTCCGCCTGCCCCGGCGTGGGGTCCTCCCCGGGCTGCAGGGGGATCTCTGCTCCTCCGTGGGCCTCCATGGGCTGCAGGGGCACAGCCGGCCTTGCCGTGGGCTGCACCACGGGCTGCAGGGGAATCTCTGCCGGGAGCAGCATTACTGCTCCCCCTCCTTCTTCACTCACCTTGCTGTCTGCAGCCGTTCCTCTCACAAGAAATTCTTCAAAATCGGCTCAGGCAGACGCCCCTCAGGATCTCCTCACATCTCATCTCCTCTCCACTTCCTGCAGCCAGGCCGGGCTGAGTCAGGCCCAGTCGGCTGCCCGGCGGGAGGCCAGAGGGTGAGGCCTGCAAGGCCCACAGGGCTCGCACCTCCGCGTCACCTGAACCTGCTTCAGCTTTTTTGTATCTTCTTTTTTAAAAATGATTTTTCCCCTTCTTAAATACATTATCACAGAGGCGTCATCAGGGAACATTCCATTCCTAACTGGCTAGGCCCTGGCCAGCAGTGGGTCTGCCCTATGCCCAGCCGAGTCCACTGAACAAAGGAAAAACTTCCAGCAGCTTCTTGCAGAAGCCACCACTATAGCTTCCCCACTAAACAAAACCAACACACACCCTCAGATAAGTGGGTTTCACTGCTAGGACCATGTGCATGCTGGCAGATGGGCAGCTCTCTCGCTTTACCTGCTGCGGGTGGAAATATGAGTGCTTTATTCCACGGGCTGTACGTTCTCTGCCTGTCCCTGGTGTGGGTTGCTGCAAACCCTGTTGAGCCCTGGGAACTCCCAGTCTTGCAGTACCAGTGTTCAGAGTGGCCCTACACAACTCAAACACAACTTACTTTTGATATACTATATCCGACACATTAAAAATTCTTGATGCACAGCTTGAATGTAAATATGCTGGAAACAAATAGTCTCCATGCAGTATGTCTCCTGGCCCTTTATCAGCAGGAAGGTGAAACACCAATGGCCTGTTTCAGGGTCTGTACAGTATCTTGAATAAACAACATACCACTATTTACTGCTTGAGTACTTTCAATTCTTTTTTTTGATAATAAAACCTTACCGGGTCAGTAGCAGCATGTTATGGTTGTACAAACCGCTGTCACTGGTGGCTGCTAGAGGAACGGTGTAACAGCCACCTCTCACTGAGGATACTCACAAAAAAAACCCCTCTTAAGCTACTCCTTAAAACAGCAGTTCCAGACAAAAATACAGGCACACACACAAGTTTCCATTAGCAGCTCTTCCAAGATTTTTTGCCCATTTGTGTGAAAGAGACAAAAATTAACAAAGAGCAAGCGAGAGAGAACCCCAGAGAAGCTGTGCCTTGTACGAGCGCACATCACAGAGATCAGCATCACCACCTGCACCACTGAGTACAAAGAGAGCATGGGGACATTGTCCCTAACCTTTACCTATCTAAGATCAGAAACGGTGAAATTAGGGCTGCTTTGTGCTCAATTCCTTCTCCAATCTATGGACTACAACTTTTCATAAAAGCAGGAGGATGCCTGCAGTCACATACTCCCATAACCTCTTCCTCCTCTTAACCAGGAGCAGCTCCGAGACTCCTCACTTTGGCTTCTCGTCCCTGGCACAGAGGGCACGGTGAGGTATCGTCTGTGTTCCTGACTAGTGTGACAGCAATGAGTTTGCCTGCAAGACAGCCAAGTGTTTCTGTGCAGCACAAGGGACAACACCAGATGTGAACAGACTGCTGGAGAAAGTCCTTCCTCCTGGACCTGGAATGGCTGCAGAACTCAGTGTGTCAGGTGTATGCTAAGGCATTTTTTATTGTATCTAAACCCAAATTTAAAAATACTTGCCATCACGCTAGTTTTCAGATATATGAAAGACATTTATGCAGCTTCTAGACCAAAACCCATCCTTGGCTGTGGAAAGGTGTTTCTGCCTTTCTGAATCATAATGCTTTGCCTTTCCTCCTTTGGGCCCAGCCAGACAAATACTGATGATCTGACTGGAATCAACCACTGTCACTTGACTGGGTTTTAGCAAGAAGAGGTTCAGCTGTGGAAACCTGCAGAAACTCATGACAAAAGTGAAAGAACCATCTCCACGCCAGAGTCCCAGTTAGGATAAACCAGGGTGGCTGCGTTCACTTCCCCAAAGAGCTGGGCCTGCATCTTTTCCATCCATTTTCTGTCTGTAATTTAAAATGTCCTTTCAAATCATTGAATTTTTATGACAATTGAGGCATTCAATTATTTCGTTAAGTGCAAATGCTGCATTCCTTCATCTGTTAGATATATATATTTAGCACAGATTGAACAGCACCTGCTGACTGGAGGAATCATTCGCATCCGAGTCACAAAATGGGAACTTAAGGACCTCCAGTGCTGTTGTTGAAATTGATGCTACTGATGCTGCCAATTCAACTCCTGTTGCTGATACTAATCAGCATCTCTTTAAAATGATTACAGCATTCAGATAGGGCCATAAAACTACCAGGTGGGCTATATTTCCTACTGCTTCCTGGTTTTGCTACAGTCTTCCCTAGGGGAATGGATTTACTGGTCCCATCAATCCCTCTTACAGTCTTTAGCATGGGAAGGAGATGTCACAGACTTTTAATGTCTCATATATTTTCTGAACTACACAATCATTACAACCAGCTTGGCACAAAATACTGTTTTCATCAAACTCGGTATTTAAGGCAAAAATGGCATTTGTTAACTTAGCTGCAGATTAATATAAATA
>WHYT01012816.1:13521-32453 GCA_009806455.1 Tetrax tetrax | reverse complement strand
GCCTTCACCGCAGGGAACCTGGCGCCACTGAACCGCCTGGTGCGGAGCTGGATCACTGATAAAACCAGCAGGTGCCCAAAGCCCAGCCTGGCTCCCCGGCCCCTGTGGACTCAGGTTTAGCTTGGGCTGAACTTGCTCTCATGTCTGCAGATATGCCCTAAACATCTCTGTCAAGCTCTTGCCCAGTAAACCTGACAGAGCTATCTTTCTGCTGCCATGGTTTATAGCATCACTCAATCACGAGGAAGGAGATAGGGCCTCCCTTCACGCCCGTGGAGACTCATTATGTTTTATGCTACAGCAAAGGGAGAAAAGTAAAATTCTGATTTACAGCATTCCTCTTTCTGTTGCTTGCAATGCAATCAAACTCATTGACAAGTTTAGAAGTCCATATATTTGGACTTCTTTTTAGTCCTGCTTTTTAGTTTGATTTCATTTCTATACCTTGCTGCAAACCTTATGTATGAACCAAGGAAGAGTTGATTATGAGCTTCAGGACTGACTCCTTCATGGCTGATATATATATATGTTGGGTTTTTTTAAATATAACTACATATATATATATATATATAAATATATATAAGGGAACACTTTTACCTAGCTTTCCAATGCCTTGTTATAGTCCCATCAGAAAGTCAAAAAATATCTCTAGTACCCCTTAATACAGCACTTGGGGCTCAGAAGACCAAAAGGGTTTCCCCTGTTCTTACAAAGGCTGTCATGGTGTTCACCCACCCTCCTGAAACTACGGCTGGATGTGAGGAAGGGCGACGCCTGTCATTCTGCACCTTTTCTCTCCCACCCGCCTCCCTCATTCTACCCAGCACAGCAGCTTTGCTCTTATATCCCATCGAGGGGGCGGTGGCACAGCGGCCACGGGACATGGGGGACACTGCTGGGGAGCCTCTACCAGAACAGGCCCACCCTGAAGCAAAGCACTGTGCCTTTACAAAAAGGGTCAAGCTTGGTGAAGCTCACTCAGGCGAGGCCTGCCTAAGCGGGTTCTTTGGAAGTGCCGTCTGTCCGAGTACAACAGTGGGTTTAAGCTGTGCCAAGGAGATATGTTACAAAACCAGAAAAAACCTTAAAAAGACCCCCCTGACTGAGACACACCAAAGGTCTATCTGGCCTAAATCCTGCCTTCGACAGTGCCAGGAGTACATGTGAAGGTGGCTAGGCAACTATAAATCTGAGTTCCCTGCTATACTCGCGCAAGGCCGCTTTTGGTCCTCCATGTTAATAGGTACTTAGAGAGTGCTCCTCCACCAGTATGTCTAATTCCAAAGCAGAACTATGGATCCTCTGATCATATTGCTGCAAACCACAATGAAAGGGTCACACACAAAAATGGATTTCTATTTTACTATTGGCTTTTCAGATAAGCTAGTGGTAGGCAGCAGCAAACTATGAGAGTTTTACACCAAGGCTACTTGTGAGTGAGGATTCGGGCAACCAAGATCTGCAGTCAGTTCCCAAGTCCAGCCTGGTTTCCATAACAAGAGCTGGCCATCTAAGAGAGGATACTGCCAGCAAAGCACTCCCCAAGAAATCTGGTATGTAAATGTTATCAGTAGAGGGCACCAGTAGGTACATACAAAACCACAACTGATGCTTGAGAAAAATCCCAAACATCTCAATTCTTATCATCAGTACAGGAAAAAAAAAACAACCAACAGGCAGAACATCTAATCCACTTCTAGCAGTTGGTGTGAACAACTGTCCACAGATGACAGTCTAATGGTGCTCTCCTTGTAAAGAGCTGGGCAACAGAGCTGTGAAACAGGCTGGCTGAAAGAAAGATTAATAACTGCAAAAGTTTTCCACCCTCTCTGTGTGAGGTACGGAGAAAAACACAGCAAGTACTCTTACACTGTAGCCATGAGATGAGTTTTTTCTACATGGGATGGACCTCTGGAGGGTCACACTGACACTGCCAACGAGGCAGTGGTGTACCTGCCCTGGTGTCACCTCAATCCCAGCACAGAGTATGGGGGCTGGATGTGGCACTGAAATTGTTCCTGAGTGTAGGCCGCTGCCCATAAAACAGCAAAAGTTTGGTTATTTTTGGAGATTATTTGCTGGAGTCAGGCATGAAAGAGGAAAGAAAAACAGATCAAGTAATTCAGCTGAGAAATTACAGACAAAGCCCTTGCCAGTTCCCTGATGCAGACTTTAGGGAACTCAAGTACATTTGGAAAGTTCATGAGTCTGGCTTTGGTTCTCTAAACATCAACTGTAAGTTTAAATCATTCATTTTCTTTAATTAAGGAGGGAAGAACAACCTCCTCTTTCAACAATGTATTTCCCCAGTGCTGCTTTGGCCTTTCGGCATCATGATGTAAAAGACAAACTTGGTGAAAAGGACGGCAAGGCAGATTTTTATTTCTGTGTTCCCTTTGTACTTTTCTAAAGTGCAGTGAGTTAATACCATTCTCATTAATTGATTCTGAATTTTAGCAATAGCTTTAATACAAGTTACTGAGCAATTGTATTTCAGCTCTAAAAACTGTTAGGAAAATGTACTAAAGAATGCTTGCCTTTTCAGAAGCATGAAGAATAAATAAAACAAGTGCTAGCTTATTTTCCATAAAACATTATTATTTGCCCCAGGATGAATATGTTACATTTATAGCTGATATAGACTTTCATACAGATTCACACATAAGAGGTTCAAATATTTCTCAAAAGATTTCCATTGGTATTATTGCTTCTCCCTCTTTGTATTTTCTTCATCCCCTTCAATATCCCACCCTCAGGCCTGTTTGTACCTCTACAAATTCCTCAGCCCAACCGCTGTGTCCCAACACCAGCCACTCTCCAGTTCCTTCCAGCTCCTCCACCCTGCATTCCTGCTTCCCCTTCCTGGCATCCCAGTCTCCTTCATGCCTCCTTCCCCTGTTTTTATGTCCACACTTGCTTTTTGCAAAATCTTCCTGTGGCTTTGTGCTAACCTCCCACTTTCCTGCTTACACCCTTTGCCTCTGATTTGGCCCCGCAGTCACAACATCCCAGCTGATGATCAACACACAAGTAAGAGAGGGAAGAGCAGAGTTTCCTTTAACCAGAGCTGTGAGTGCTTAAGGAGGTGCAGGCTGGCCCCACACACTCAGGCAAGCAAGATTCACAGATACCTGAAAAATTCTGCCTCAAACTGCAGGCACCTCATCTTTGCTACAGTTCAAAATTCAGGCATGAAATTCTCCCCTGAATTCTGGTTTTCCCATTAGCAGTGTCACATAATGAGTGACATGAACCAGGAAGAAAGTGACATTTGGGGTGTAAATTAGCACCAGCGACGCAGCATCCCCTGGACATGCTTGTGTAAACAAAACGCGGGCACACGCCAGGCAGCCGTCTGAATGCACAAAAAAGGGATAAAATTAAAAGCAGTCTAATCTTCACTTCAGAAAAAATTCTCCGCTCAAATAAATTATTCCAAAAAGAGCGAGGGGTATGAATAAAATTAAGGATGTTTCAGCTGTGAGCACTCAGGTCACTGGGTACCATTCTTTCCTACTTATGGGTTAAGGAAAGGTTTTAAAACCATTTGAATACTAATTTTTGTCTCGCCTTTCTGTAGTCAAGCTTTCTATGTGATATTTAGTGTGAGAATGTAGACCAGCCAAGTCCATATCCGTGAACATGGCCCGAAGCAGTCTCTGCTTCTACCATTCCTCCCTCCCTCATAATGCGAAGCGATTACGCATTAGCATTTTAAATACTTGTCATATTGAATATGGGTTGATTTGCTTTTCTGTGTGAAGAGGAAGGTGGAGGTGGGCTGAAGGAAGTTTTCTCTGACTGTCAGATCTCCCTCACACCCTCTGCTGGGTATCTGATGTGCAGCAATCCCACCTCTTCTATGTTGGACACCTTGTGATGGTGACACAGCCAGCTATAAAGCTCTGGCCAAAATAACAAGTCTCTGCTATTGTGGATCATTATTCTGTGCTTCAGTACAAATGGCAATCAATTAATTAATTTCCTACCATTAATTATTAATTGCAATTAATTACAATATTCCATGGTCTGGGAGTTCTACAGGCACAGCTTTCAGTTAAGTCAATTTACCGATTTTTGGAAACTGATTATTTTTTCATGCAGTGTGTTCAATACTCCCCACATTCCTACATCATCCTTCCAGCCAAGCTATTCTGCTGTCTTCTATAAATCAATAACTGATAGAAAGAGAGAAAATAGGGCCCAGTGTTCAGGCAAGTGGGGTCTCAGCCCTGTTTCAGCCACCCTGCACCTTCAGGACTGGAGGCAAAGCTCTGTCACAGGTCCCTGCTCAAAAAAAGAAACTCCAGACTTTGTGGTGTTATGGTAATTGAGGCTTTTTGAGCTAGTCCAGTACAAGGGGGATATATAAGGCACAGCCAGAATTTTAAGTGTTTTCTGTGTTTTCCTGGTGACCCTTATTCTCACTCACCTGCCCCTTCTGCTGCTGCATCAGAAGAAATTGCACGTCAAAGGAGAAATACATTTTTCCTTTTCTTTATACTGGTAAAAAAGGCTGGCACAAGCTGCAAGTAGTGAAGCGTGAAGACCACTGGTTTTAAATCAAAGCCTAAATTTGTTCCTGTTCCCTTCCACTCAGTAATTTCTACACTCCTTCCTCTCATGCAGTGGGATCTCCTGAACCTGGACTGATGTGATAGCTTTGTCTGGAGGGACAATAGCCTAAATGCTGGAACAGAAATAATTTTTCCAAAATTGCAAAGCCAAGAAATATTTGAGACACTTCTTTATTTTCTTCTTTTTTTCTTCCTTAAGTTCTAAAAAATTACTCTGGTTGTCTTTTTCCAGCTGGTAGCTTTTGATTTTACTGGGAAGCGGAATTACCAGCTCTCCATTCCTCTGCTTTCATTGTATGAGTTTCTCAAGTGTCTGAGCTCCAATGACAGCCCAAATAATTTCATAGAACTTAGAATTCAGAAGACATAATTTACGTATCAAATCTGACTGTCCTGTCTCCTCCTCTTCCCTGTCAAGCACAAACCATTAGATCCTATACATTTACCCCTCAACTGAGCTCAGTAACTGGGGGCGAACACCCCGCTGCAGTTCCCCATCAGTTACCTGTGTGCCAAAAGACGACAGAGGTGCAGCAGCACCAGGGTCTTTGCAATGGAAGTGAACCAGTTGAGAGATGTTTTCCTAGCACGCACCATAGGCAGAGTGCACCCTCAAGGTAGGCAAAGCAGCTTCCTCCTGCTATAAACTTTATTTCTTTATTACACGGTGCCATTTTGCATTTATCTCTAGTAGTCAGAAGATTATTTTGGGCATACATTCCTTCAAAACTGGAAGAAATTATTTTAACGTTGGAAGGATTTTCTATGAAAATGAAGAAGGAATAGAGGGATAACAGAAGATCTTGTGAGTGTTGAATGCAAATTACTAACTTGATACGATGATAAACAGAGCTGTCTTTGCACGCTTCTGTTGGCCACATAATGCAGTGGAGAACATCTGCACACTGCATATGTGCACGCTTTGCTCTTCACTTCCTGGCTCTCCTCCAGCTAGTATTGTTAAGATGTCCATACTGACTGTTCTTATTCCTTTTTGATACCAAATGTTCTGCTAGTAACAATACAGTTAATGGATAGGCAAGATTTGTTTCTGAGTATTTGGGATAATGTAGCTTTTCAGTTATTATGAAGTCATATTATTTTATAGACTCACTATCTCAGGCTTTCTGTTACGTCCCTTGAATTTGTGTGCACAGAGTTCTAGAATACAACAGCACACAAGCTCCCTACCAGACACATGGAAATCACTGCCATGGGAAAATATCTGGAATAATCTTCTTATAACTTTTTAATGAAGATTTACATTTTTTACATTTTTGAAGGTTTTGTCTGAAGACTTTGACAATTGCTGCAGAGACAAAACTGAAATGTATTAAATCTGCAAGAAAGTACTAATGTAACATGAAGTTTGAATAACTAAAGTTATAATGTCAGAAAAATGTAATGAAAAAATGTTAGGTTTCAAGAACAAGCAGTGGTTTGTAACACATTTAACAACAAACAACAGTTCCATATCCAATAATAGGAATGTTTGTTGCCTTCCGAGACATTTAAAAAAACCTCTATACAATAAAAACTAAACAGAACTAGAAAGAATGAAAATGACACATCCAAATTCCCTGAACTGTTTCAAAGCCTCCAGAAGCAGCTTCAGCAAATGTCAAATTTAAATTATTTTTTTCACCACACTCTGAAATTTTTTCATGGCTGTTGCCATCAGGGCTAGCAGTGGTGGGAGAAGGTGACATAATCCTTCATTAAGGGAGGGCATGAATCAAACTGGTGGAACTAGAGATGCCATATTCCCGATTTGCTCTGGGGGAAACTCCAGTGATACACACTAGATCTCTCTGAACACATTCAGGTGGACATCTGAGCTTCAGACAACAGAAATACGTAAGGAGTGGAAACAAATTTTTGATCTGCTGAGCTCGAGAAGCAGCAGGCAGTCTCCAGCCACACTTGGAGCAGTTTGAAATAAGCAGCCCAATAGCCATCATTGCCATTTTGAAACACAGGCTTAGAAGGCCTACTCCGAACACCATGAGATACGGTGTCTCAAGTACTTCTGCTGTCTGGCTACATTACAACTCAGGGGTGAGCATGGGTGGGACTGAATGTTTCCATCATGACAGATTTTTCCATAGCAGATGCGGTTTGCCTGAGTCACGCTTCCACGCCGCGTATCAATTCCTCAGCAAGGAATTCCCAAACTCCTCCCAAAGCACAGCAGTTACCACCTGGCAAGCAGAGAAATAACCAGCTCTGCCTCCCCTGCCCTGCCTACCAGGACAGCAGCAGCAGTGCCCTGTTTCCATGCAAGGCTTCCTGCAGAAAGCAAAGATGCTTACAAGCTGTATTGCACGAATCCTACAAGTGCCACTGCTGTTCACCACCACCTGCAGAACACAATGCTGCAAAACACACACTGTGAGGTCCTGGGGAGAAGACCCCGTACCAGCCACCAGGCCAGTGTGCCCAGAATATGCTCCTCCTGCAATCATTTCTTTCCTTCCTCCCCAGGGGAGGGAAGTTCAGCAGCTGGAGTTACGGGTTAAACAACATCTGTTTAGCAATGTCACGTGCAACAACGGCTGAGTGTAGGAGTAGAAGCATCTTAAAATGCTATCTGCTCTTTCTGGCTGTTGTCAAGAAGATTTGAACCAATTCCCTTGTCCTCAGCTCCCGTTCATCCCTACTTTGCTTGCCGCACGTGTTGCTGCTCTGCCGTTCTGCAGGAGCACGGAGCTCACAGGCACTGCCCGCAGCACTACCGGAGCTCCCTGCCAGCAAAGGTTACTTACACCTGCAAGCTGGGAGACTCTCCAAACGAGGGGAAGTAGGGCTATCAATCAGACACAGCGAACGTGTTGGCAGTCTCAGACTTTTGGGTATTTTCACAGAGAGTCAGGTAAAATAGGAAAAAAAAAAATAGCATTTTTAAAAGTCATATATTGGGTCCTCAGAAATAATTTCCTACCTCAGCAGTCCTGGGCAGTCAGAGCAGGAGGCAGCAGTGCCCAGTGTCATTCTCAACAAATGGTCTGTTATCCTTCTCTTGGTCTTTACCTGACATCAGCAAAATCAGCTCCATTAACACAACGTTACTCTTTGGAAATTTTTTGTCTTGATTAACTCCATTTATGTAATTTATTTTGGTCCTCTGATTCCTATTAGTGGGATCAATGTTAATTTAAATCAGAACACTGTGTATTTTCTCTTGCTCCATTCATGCAGATCAGGTGCACTGCATTTCCCCTAATTGTATTGCTGGCAAATTGACCTCAGTCAGTATTACCAAGATCAAGTGAGAAGAGTGACTTCAACCCGTTTTTCCTTTCTGTTTTTGGCAGGGATCAAACTGTTAGCCCACAGACTTGGGAGCAAACATAGAATAAAACTGGTCATTGCTTGAGAACAGCAGACCATACATGAGATAGCTCCGTCCTCCCCAAAGAAAGCACTAGATGCTTGTTCTGGTTTTGCCAAAAGGCTGGCTTAACAGTTACATGCTGAGGCACATCGCTGCTCATAGCAGCTCTGCACGCTGGGTTTCAGTGGGTCAGTGTCCTCACCTCTCTAAAAATCCATGATGCCTGCTTAGATGCCTACACTTTACTTGCATCTAGATTCACAAGTCACCTGGCATTAGTAAGTGATCCAGAGGAAGAATTACACTGAGCTAACCCAAGTGAAGCAAGTCTTTTAATTCATTTTTACAGCAGCTTTTATGGCAAAGTTGAATGAGAGATGTAAAATGCAAGGCACAGTTTGTTCATATCAGAATTCAGCATCACTACCATAAAATAAAGTGCTACGTTCATTTCTTTTCCTGAGCAAAGCTAAGCTGTCTTGTTCAACTTCTCTATGAGCTTAAGCCCTCACCAGAATAACACTGTTGGCACCGTGCTCCAGCAACACGGACACGAGGCGTGCTGTAGCCCCCACGGTAGGCTACCACCTTCACCTCACTGCGACTACTGTGGGCAAAAGCCATCTGCAAATTCCCGGCTTGTGTTTCAGAAATGACTCACAACAAAGCGCAGCATCACAAACTCCTTCGGCTGCAATACCAGCACTGCTGCTAGCAGAAGGACCGACAAGGTCCTGTGTGACACAGCACAAGAAGCAGGACATCACCAGCTCGTATGACCCTCAGTTACTCCTGTTTGAAGCCGCGCAGGTCTGCTGTCGCTACCAGCTAGGGTGTCTCAGCCTCTCAGCCTTTGGCACAAAGACTCTTGTCACTTAGAATGGCTGCTGTCACTCTTCTGCAATGACTGAACAGTGCCAAAACAAATTAGCTCCATGCTCTAGCAAACACTGAGTTCATTCTCGAGGTCAACAGAAAGTGTGGGTCAGACTGCTACTGAAGTATGGCTGCCCTCAGGGCCCAGAGGCAGACCCCGCACCACACAGTCAGAGGGTGAGGCACAGCATCTCACCCACTACTGGCCACGGGGCGAAATGTGCCCTCCCATTTTCTGTTTTCCAGCATACGAGCAAATATCACCCATGGTGGGGCTGACATCCAGCCCAGGCACACCCACGAGGAGACACGGGAAGGTTGTGGTGATCAGAGATGCACGGTGACGGGGCCACGCTGCCTCTGGCAGGTTCACCTGGAGAGGTGTGGGCTATGAGCTTACAGCGGTACTTTCAGATAAAACCTATTATTCCAATCCAGAAATAACTTATTCTAATTTATTTAAAATGCACTGCTTGAGAGAATTGCTGGATGTAGCAAGCAAGTGATTTGCATCATCCAGGAGTTTCGGATTTCAATAAGATCTTTTCAGAAAGAGATGGACCGAGTGGGAGCGTGCTTCATCTTCCAATTATTTGGAAGGTATAATGAAAAGTGACACAGCAACTGCCATCTACTGGAAATGACGGCTCTGCCACATCCCCCTGACAGACCACACCAGCCACACCTGGGCAGCTATTCAGAGAGTCAGCTACCAGCTATCTGCTACCGGCACAGCACCCACAGAGGCAGCTAACCCTCTCCTGATCACTTACACTCCATCCAGATCTCCACATACTACTGTAACACAAGCAGTTAGTAACATTATTAATATAATTATTGGTATTATTAGCTTGTGCAGTCACTGTAAGCCTCACGCTGAGTGCTTCTGAAAATCAGTGTTTCCACCGTGGATCACAGCAATATGCCTCTTGCAGCTTACGCTGCTGCAGAACAGGAGCTCCACAGCTCAGCAGCTCACTGCTTAGTCGCTTCTACTTTTTCTTGGCAGCCTCAGCTGTGCCAATGACTTAAACTGCCAGCTCTGAGCTGGTCTTCCACAAGTGGCATACAGAGCAAATACTTCCAACCATCTACCACTTCACTGAATTTCTTGGCATTCCTTTCATCAGATCTTTCCTCAGCTCCAGACTCCCTTATAAACTTCCTACCACTTTGTAAATCTGAGCCCTTACTTTTCTGTTCTCCTTCTGTGAGAATTGTGGGTTTTCTTCATTTGAGGGCAAGTGAAGAGAAAAAAGAAGTGAAAAGGGGGAAGAGAGTGTATTTTTTCCTCTTTATATAGTATTTTTTGTACAGAAAACTCTTTGTGAAAAAATGTCATTTGTCTGATTAGGTAATAATAAACACAAAGATCTCCCCATGAAATTGCTTTGTCCAGAGGAACAAGGCAAAGCAACACAATCATCCTGAATCTGACAAGTCCCACCAACCTTGTGCCCTCCCTTTGCCTCCTCCTCTGAACGCGCCCTGCGATGCCCCAGCCCTCTCAATGGCAGGCATTTTGCACACAGCCAGTCCACTTTCCAGTACTCTCTCCTTCAAGTTTGCCTTCCAAAATGATGTGCTGTGGGGAGGAAGGATGAGTAAGGAGTGTATCTTAACCTTCAATTATAAACCACGGCTATGATATAGCTGTGCTACCATTTCTATTATGATCAAATATGTTTTGATTCAGCATCTATTCCATCACAAAGGAATAAGCTAACACTGACTCATGGACACCCACTGCAGTCACTACATTGCTAATGTTTAGTCACCAAACCTCCCCTCAAGAGTAACACATCCAAAGCAGAGGGGGGAATGTGAGCGGAATGGAGAACGCTACATGCCCCGTCTGAGAGCTCTAATCTGAACAATGCTGATATGGAGACCGCTGTGTGGAAGAGCAAAGTAACGTTTCCCACAAGTATCCATCAGGACACGTTCAGAGTGATCTAAGGGACACTATCTGGTGCCCTGTGCTCCAAGGGAGGACCAGGGAGAAGCCTGGGGAACAGGAGTTTGTAAACCCATCACTGACAATCAGGATTCAAAGCAGTAAGTGTGTTTTGTAGGGGTCAGCTGAATGGATTCATAAGAGTGACGATGCCTGAAAAGTTGATAGAAAGCAATCTGTACATTTGGAAAGCTTGGTAAGGAGAGAATGATGGGAGGGAATTAGCAGCCAGTGGGGGGACAGGGAATGGAGGCTTTCAGCAGAGGCAGAAGTATCTGATACAGAGTGTAACATTAAACACTGGTAAATCCAAGATCAGAATCCATTTAATTTTCTATGCATGATTAAATCACATTAACAAAACACTAACAGGAAAGCCTTCAAACGCAGAAAGAGAATTTAGCTACATTTACTTTTCCTGGAAGCTGGGAGGCAGGTTCTCTGTGCATTTCTGAAAGCCTTTATTAACGTGAGACATATGAAGTTCAACACACTGAAACACTGAACCAGCTAGAGCTCTTGCTATTCTAGACTTGGTTTTGTGAGTAATGAGGCCATGACAGAAAACTTGACTGTGAATAATAAACTGGCATTGAGATACAAGAAGTTGATTCTCTTTAAATTAAATGAAAAGATAAACAAAACCAAGCCTTTAAGGACAATCTTTGATATATTAAAATCTAAAGCTATCTGGGGGCCATTGTGTTCAGGGTCTGTGGGTGTGTAACGGTCTGGAAGTTCTTGAATTCAGGATGGTGAAATTCCCAAGAGCTTTTGTCACAGGCATGAGGAAAAAAAAAATAAAAATGGAGTGCTCCAAGTCTACATGAATAATTGCTCAAAAAAGCATATGATAAGTAAATGAAGAATGGGCAAGGAACGGGGAAAAGGTACAATCAGCAAAGAAATCATACTCAGAGACTAGGATATAGGGATAGAGTGGGGATTCTCACAAATCAGTCTGAATTACATCTTGAAAGGGACATAAAACCAAATTGCTACAGGCCCTTCAGTAATGTAGCCATATAGGCATGAGACAATAAAAAAGTGGAGCAGCTAAGCAGCAAATATGAAGTAAAAAAATTAAAAATTATAATTACAACTCAAATCCAAATGAACTTTAAATCAGTTTTCAATCCTTCCAGTTCCCTACTCCTGTTTCGCACACCCTACCCAGCTTTGGAAATCTCAGTCAACTAACACATTTCTAGGACAGTATTCATATAGTGCTCATAGGTGGCAGCAAGAAATAAAGTAAAATTGTGGTGCGTGGGAGAATCAGTGCCCCTGGTCTGAGCTGAGCTGTTGCTGCTCTGCCCCAAAGCTGGTGAGGGTGTGATGAGTGGCCAAGCTGAGCACGGGCAGGACAGGCTGTCCCCAGGACACAGGCATTGGAAGTCTTCATTTCAAACTAAGAAATGAAGAGGGGGGACATGTGTATTTAGACTTTCCCTTGTTTAATTGTTTAAGTATATTGTTTAACAATGAATGCTTTCTCTTTTAGGCCTCCATCTGACTGACTTGCATAAAACTTTTTTCCACTATATGTTTTAGCTACAGCAAGTCATCACCCTATTGTCTGATGGGTAATTATGCTAGACTGTGCTAAAAATAAGTCATAAGATAGCTACTGGGAAGCTACATGTTTGCCCACAGAAGCACAGAGATGCTGGCAGCTCTGCCTGGAATCAACAGGCAGAAGAGCCAGTTACAAGGTGATGAAGTGCTGCAAAAGGCACAGCAGAGTTCAAGTTTTTAGTTATTCCAAGTAAGCCATCAGATGGGCCAGGTACCAACTCCAAGATCTGGATGCTGCCAGCTGATTTAAGGCAGTGAAACTAGACAAAGCAGAAGAAAAATCTGCTTTCTGGCTCTGTACTGCTGGAATGTAGCAACCTAGACAGGATAAATTTTGAAGTGCGCCAATCCCTTTGAACACGCCAGTAACAGCTTTGTTACATCTGTAATAAAATACCCATTTGTCTATGGCTGCAGGACCTGGTGCTCCTGCAGATCTCACTATTGCCCTCAGCCCTGCAATACCACAACAGATTGTGCGAGTCCTCCTGCCCTTTCCAGCACAAAGTCAGCTGTGGTTTTTTGCTCTACTAACTGATTCAGCCAAAGCACAACTGCTGATGCTCAGAAGGTAGGCGGGTATCACAGTATGCAAAGAGATGGAGGTGTGTAAGGATCTTGCTTAGTCACCTATAAATCAGTTTAGCACAACCACCTGCCTCTACGCACTCAATGTCTTAAAGGATTTCTCTGACCTCCAATCCCACAGTGAGCTCCCTGGTCTTCAGGTGGGAAGGAAGACACCGTGCCCCGCTCAGCTTCTCGCTGCTCTCTCTCTCACTTTGATGTTCAAGAAGAAAAATAGTTTAAAACCCCCCCAAAAAATAGCTTCAGAATTCAGCTTATGTTGTCTTTCTCAAAGTCATCAATAAATCAGAAAAGCGCACAGAAAGGATTCAGGCCACAATTTCTCTTTCTTATAATTCAGAATTTTCAACCATCAAGATCTCTTATAGTGCATAACTCTGAATGAGCACTGAAGTAGTGACCTGACTGAACAGTCCTTAGTGGTTCCTGTGGCCCCGTTGGCTCTTCGTACTTTGATTCATTTTAATGAACTATATAGAATCTGAAACATAAATTACAACCTTAATTTTTTAGCTAATACCATGATTAAATTAAAATCTTGGCTTTGAATGCACTCAGCCCTTTTGGAATATGGCATTTATGTCTGGATCAATTGCAAATTATTAAAAACTCCCTGAAGTTTTATGCACTTAGGATTTTTTTCCTCTTTCCTTAAATAATGAACTGCAACAATCAGAGTCTAAATGAGCTAAGGTGACTTCCTTTTAGAGTAAAAAAACCATTTATCACACATCCAGCTCTCTCCCTGTCAGAACCTCCCGTCATTTTTCATTATCTGCTAGTCTTTCACGACTTTATCAGACAAGCTATACACATTTTCCCCCTACAAACTGAAAGTCTCCAGAAAACACATGAAATACATTAGCTACGAAAGGCCATATTTACCTATGTGACACACGAGGCCAAAAAATCATGTTACAAGAACTTTGAATTAAGTGTTTGCATGGCACAGCACATATCTGAACCGCTCCCGAAAGACACAGAAATACATAGACTCCAGTTTTTAAATCTCAGATTGTTTTTCTGAAGCTTTTGCTTTACTCTTTGTAGGCAGACTGAGCGGTCCATTGAACTTCTAGAGATCTACCTGAAAGGAAGTGTGAAGAAAAATGTCCTGGAAAAGCTCATCATAATCCGCGCACTGTTATTAGCCCCTTGTGCAGCAGGCGCACTGTCATCTTCCTCTTGTGTCACTGAAGTTCTCAGTTAAGAATAAAACAACTGCCTGTCTCTTCAGAAAAAGTCCTTGCACAGCCATGCGGGAACCTCCCTATGTCAATTTACAAGCTAAGAACCCTTCTACCTCTAGTTGGTTATTGACTTTAGCTAACGAGTTTATTTTGAAGGTCTGTTTTCTTGGAGGAAATAGCCTCTTCGGTTATTTCTTAGTATACAAGATAACTTTTAAAACCAGTGTCCTTCTGCCCTTTTAAAGGAGTGACATTGTTTTAAGAACAAATTCATCAACTCAGGAGAAAGAAAAATCTGATTTCTATCTATATTAGCTTGTGATAAAATCAAGATTTGAACAGATGTCTCAAGGCTGTTGATTTGCAAAGCTGTATTTTGAGACTGGTTCTTGTCTTTCTATACCTGACTGTTCTCCCACAGGAAGATCACCAGCCATGGCAATGGGCAGTGTTACAGAGACATCTCACATCCCCCGGCCCCACCACCCGGACCAGGTTCCATCTGGATCAAATGCAGATGTTTCCCAAACAGGAAGACAGGAAGATCTGGATCCATCAGGCCAAGGGTAGTCCTCAGTTCATCAATTAGGGTAGTCAGAAACAAGTACAAAGTGAGTTAAACTTTGGGGACAGAGGTCTTCAGATTCACAAATACTCTTTTCTGTGGCTTTGGGAGTAAAAAGTCCGAAGTTGAGAGTGAGGCAACACTTTCAGTTCAAACTAGGTGATATGTCTGTTTTGTTTCCTTCTGGAAATTTCAGCACAAAGCCAGAACACCTGTGAATCTCAGAAGAACCTTCACAAGTAGAGTGCTCGGGTTGTTGATTTGGTTTTGTCCTCTGAAAAAGTTCAGGTCTTCAGGGAAAGATCTTTTGAATCTGCCTGCACCTCTATAGGGATCTAACTCCTCACTTGTCCTTACAGTCTTAAGGCAAATATGCAGAATCTTCAGCTTCTACAACCATTTCCTTGTCTGACCTGACAGTTAAATACCATTACCCCTTCTCCTGAGAAAATTTATTAATGAAAGATGAGAGACTACATTTCAACCTGAAAAATTAATGCTCCAAGAATAACACCTAAGAGTTCAAAGCACGGAAAGGTGAAGCAGCAAACCAGCATGCATCCAAAGGAATAGTCTTTTCAAATATTTCTGTCTTGGAACCATTCATATCTTCCTGAAACTTTGAATTACACTACATTCCAAAGTCTCTGTGTTCATAAACATTAAAAAGGAGACATATTTGGAGAGTAAGCTTCTGTACTAAGCTCCAGATGTCAGGCTATGTAGTCTCCTTAAACCTGGATGAATGACATTACTGAGACCTCTTCTTGCTAGAAATGCCTGCTAGGAACCTGTGCCCTCACTGCACAAGAGTTTAGGGAGGATTTAGACTTAACAGAGACAAAAAACATAAGAAAAGTTGTATGGGATGATTCAAAGATCATTAAAATATTCAGGATCCTGTGCCTAGAGGCCAAAGGTGGAGTGCAAGTGTAAGACAACCACATAGCGAGTGACACTTCCCTGTTACACCCTCTGATTTACCAGCAGCTCAGAGACTTCCAGAGCCAGAGGTGACATACACACACTCAGCGGCCTTTGCAGACCGTTGACATACCTAATTGCTCTGCGAATTTACCTGCCTACTCTGACACAATGGTAACTTTCATTATCCACAATGATAAATGGTGGAGTTTCACAGCCCAGCTGAACTGCTGTGTGCAATAGTACCTCCTTCTAGTTGCCCTAAATCTTACATGTGACTATCTTATCTGAAGGTGGCTTGTTCTCACACTAAGTTTCCATGTCCCTTCTGCAAACCACTCATCATGTCATACACCTCAATCATACCCCAGCTCAGCTCTTTGCTGTCATAAAAAGCATGAGTCCATTTATCCATTCTCATACACGCTCTTTTTCAGCACTGAAAGCCTGTGCTTTTCCCAGTTGTACTGTCTCTTTTTGAAATGAGGGGGGAGAAGGTATCAAAACTGGATAAAGTGTTTAAAATGTAGGTGCAGAACAGATTTATACAGCCGCATGGCAATATTTTCTGCTTTATTCTCCAGTCGTTTCCTAGTAATTCCTCCCATTCCAGCTAGGTTTTTGGTTTGTTTTGCTTTGCTGCTGAATTGACAATATAATGGATAGTTCTATAAAACCACTCAGGAAAGAGATCTTGGAGTTAATAGCTAGTTCAGAGACCATCACCGAGTGTGTTTTTCTTCTCATGTGCATCACTGCACATTTATCAACAATGAATTTCATCTGCCATTTTGTCGGTGTTTGACAACACGAGCTTGGGGATCCATCCCTGCAAACTCACCTTGCCCTGCAGGGTCTGCTCTGCTGAATTCACTGGCAGGGAGCTTGGAGCTCTCACACTGGCATGAGGGGAACAAATCCTGCAAACTGCACCAACATGGAATAACTAATTCTAGTTAAAGAAAAACATTGCCTAAAACCAGAGGTAAAGTGGGGCTGCCCTTCAAAGTCATGGGAAGTAGGAACTGGTGGGTTCGTTCCACCTTCTGTACTCTTAGTGTGGGAGCATGGAGCCTTAGAGAACACATGGTTCTGAACCAACATTGCTTTCACAACCTCCAAAACATGGTGCAAATGCACATTAAGACAGAATACAAATGGACAAGCCCTGAAAGAGGCAACATATCATGTTACTGTTAGCCCTACAATCCCCTTTGACATGATTTGATGTACAGAGTAGGTTACTTTTCTTCTCTGATGCATTTTCTCTGTGACAGCTGAACTCCCTTGGTTTAAGAAATCAAAAGTGACTCCTATGGTTAATCTGTTTCTCAAAAAGATACTTGCTTTCTCCTTTCAAAAAGGAGAGTGCCCTGTGTTTCTGCTGAAGGCGAGTACAACTAATGTGAGAGAGAGAGATGCTTTTGGAGTGTTGATTCTGACAAAGTACCTCAGAGAGAGAAGTTATCTCAAGGCAGCGAACACCACCACAGTTATGAGCTGCTGTAAAATATGAAAAAGCCTGCAGTCTGGGAAAGGAGTGTTTAGTCATGTCATAGCTCCATGGTCTCCAACATGACAGAGCTGTTAGTCATGAAAGGTAATATTTTCAACCATGAGTCCTCTAAATTCAGGAATTAAGCTTTGCTCCAAAACGTAGCAACAAGAACAGAAAAACTGGGTTTGGTTTTGGTGGAACTTGGGTGGTTCAAGCTCTTAAATTCACATTTGTGGCATGCCTTATTTTAGATATGTCTCTATCAGGTAGACTGTGGCAAACTTCTCGGTTTAACGATCAAGACTGAATAAGAAACCTCAAAATTTAGCCCACAGTCTGGGTTACCCTTCCTGCAGGAAAAGTTACAGCAGTAGATATATGAGAAGCCTACGATCTTAGCAAGGGCTAACTCACCACGATGCAGACAACTCTTAGTTGTGGACTATTCAAGATTCAGGTGAAAATCTCAAGGCTTCTTTTGAGAGAAGGAGATGGCGTTACCATCCCCTAATCACAATCGCTCGGCTGACTGCAGAGATGCTTGCTGTAATGTTTACACTGAGAAGCACCTGCCTATACAAGGATAAGCACACCTACAAGTTCAGAAGCAGGGCTTGATTTCTGGAAATTCATATTTTCCCAGAATCTAATGAGCTGAAGGCTTCACCAGTGTATAATTTTATTTTTTTTTTTTTACTGTGAACATCTGCAGTCAGCAATATACAGGATAATAAAATGCAGCTAGAGAGTACGACTTTCAAGAAAGGAGAATGCTATAGCTCCCTCACATGGCAGGATTCATATGCTTTTTCACTATCATTTTTAACAGTAATCATGCTATTCTAATATTCCATTACCTTTCTTCATTTAGTCAATTAGTTAATCTGCAGTGACGATATCCAGGAAGCTACACTCTTTCTGTGTCATGCCATTCTGTGATCCCTTACATTAAAAATGTCTGACCACACGAATGCTGGCAATGATATTGATTACGTTATGAAAAAACAAGGATACAACTCATAAATCAAGCAGAACATTATGATCTTTCAAAACACAATAATCCATCTTGTAATAATTGCCTTAATGAAATGTCATCCAAGGGTTGGATGGTGTACTTCAGGACCACTTTGGGAAGAGACCAAATGCAAGCAGACTGGCACTTCTGCCTTGTGAGCTTTGTCAGTACAGAGGGCAATGGGTTTCATGGGGTCTCTCTGACACTTCTTGCTTTCAGAGCCACCTTCCCTATACCATTGCTCTTCTCCTTAATCCCTTCAGTCCCAGTGGTTGTTACGCTGTCCTTCAAAGTGCTTGCTTGAATGGCAGTCTACAAAACGTCACTACAGCCAATGAAGCTGATCGCATTATGTGAAAAGGGCCATTAAATCACCATTTAAAAAATAATTTTTAACCTATACTATCGGGGTCACTAATTAAAAATCAATTCCTGTCTGTGTTGCAAATCTGACAGTAATTCTGCTTCCAGTGGGTACAGAAAGATTAACAGTATGTCAGGTAAATGCAGCTGGGAAATGACATTTCCATTAGTGATTTATTGGGTGTGAAATTTCCACCATGGTGAAATATTCATGAACAATGCAGGTTAGAATGTCTCCATAAATATCCACATTACTAATTACTGCTGAAGCCCACACTGGATTAAATGTTCACAAAGCAAAGCATTCACAATCCGCAGGAGAATTATCTAGGACAAGACTTTTAGGGAGAAACCAAAAATACACAAAACCTGATAAACAGCAAAATAAAGGTTTTCTGACAATCACAGCATATCACCTTTCCCATCCCCAGGAAGGAAAAAAAAAATCACAAAAAAAAAAACAAAAA